>SKCR01035343.1:0-133126 GCA_019454045.1 Zanthoxylum bungeanum | reverse complement strand
TTTACAGTAAAACAGTAGATGCATGTTATGCATTTGAATCATGTTCTTGATGTGTTAAGGCAAGAAAAATTGTATGCTAACTTTGATAAGTGCACATTTTGTATGGATAGAATTGTTTTCCTTGGATTTGTTGTGAGTGCAGATGGCATCGAGGTAGATTTAGAAAAGGTGAAGGCAATTCAGAATTGGCCAACACCAACAACAGTGACAGAAGTCAGAAGCTTCCATGGATTAGCAAGCTTCTACCGTAGATTTGTTAAAGACTTCAGTAGTATTGCAGCACCATTAACTGAAGTAGTGAAGAAGACTGTTGGCTTCAAATGGGGTGAAGAGCAGGAGCGTGCATTCCAGGATCTGAAAATGAAGTTGTGCAGTGCACCAGTCTTGGCACTACCCAACTTTGAGAAGACATTTGAGATTGAGTATGACGCATCCGGGATAGGCATTGAAGCGGTTCTTATGCAAGAAAAGCGACCAATAGCTTACTTTAGTGAGAAGCTGAATGGAGCAGTTTTGAGGTACCCCACATATGACAAGGAGTTGTAAGCGTTAGAGCGAGCCCTTGAGACTTGGCAGCATTATTTGTGGCCTCGAGAGTTTGTGATCCATACATATTATGAATCATTGAAGCATTTAAAGGGCCAAGGTAAGCTGAACAAACGATATGCAAAATGGTTAGAGTTTGTTGAGACATTTTCATATGTAATCCGCTACAAACAAGGTAAGGAAAACATTGTCGCTGATGCACTATCTATGCATTTATTAAAGAATTCTTGGGTTTGAATTTATTAAAGAACTTTATGCTAGTGATATTGACTTTACTATCTATGCTGCATGTGAAAAGTTTGCTTTTAGAAAATTCTACCAACATGATGGGTTTTTGTTTAGGGAGAATAGATTATGCTTTCATGTTTGTAGTATGCATGAGTTGTTAGTGAGGGAAGCACATGGGGGAGGTTTAATGGGGCACTTTGGCATTGCCAAAACCTTAGGCGTATTGAGTGAACATTTTTATTGTCCTAAAATGCGGAGAGATATTGAGCTTTTGTGTGATAAATGGTTAACTTGTAAACAGGCTAAATCTAAGGTTATGCCTCATGGGTTGTATAAACCATTGCCTATACCTAGTGAACCATGGGTAGATGTATCGATGGACTTTATCTGGGTTTACCTAGGACTAAGAAGGGTAGAGATTCCATCTTTGTAGTGGTTGATAGGTTCAGCAAGATGGCACACTTTATAGCATGTCATAAAACTGATGATGCCACTAACATTGCTGACTTGTTCCTTAGAGAAGTATTACGACTCCATAGGATTCCACGGAGTATAGTTTCAGATCGTGATGTCAAATTCCTTAGTCACTTTTGGAAAGTTTTATGGGGTAAGTTGGGAACTAAACTTTTGTATTCTACTACTTGTCACCCCAAAAATGATGGTCAGACCAAGGTTGTTAATAGGACTTTGACTCAGTTATTGCGTACTATTATCAATAAGAACTTAAAAACCTGGGAGGATGTTTGCCTTTTGTTGAATTTGCATATAATCGTAGTATTCATTCCTCTACATCTTACTCACCATTTGAAATTGTTTATGGTTTTCAGCCACTAACTCAATTTGATTTGTTACCTTTACCTGTTGATGAGCATGCGGGGCTAGATGAAAAAAGGAAAGCCGATTTGGTGAAGCATATACATGAGAAAGCACGAGAGCAAATACAACGAAAGAATGAGCAATATGCTTCTCATGTTAATAAGGGAAGAAAGCGTGTGGTATTTCAGCCTGGAGATTGGGTTTGGGTACACATGCGCAAGGAGAGATTTCCTGAACAACGTAAATCTAAGCTACAACCGAGAGGGGATGGTCCATTTCAAGTCTTAGAACGGATTAATGACAATGCATACAAGCTGGATTTACAAGGTAAGTATAAAGTGTCTGCTACATTTAATGTTTCTAACTTAACTCATTTTGATGCATGTACAGATTCGAGGTCGAATCCTTTTCAAGAGGGAGGGGATGACATGATCCAGATCGATAACAAAGCAAAAGACCCATTACACTTACTAGAATGACCAATTACGAGGCAGAGGACCAAAAGACTCAGATAAGCAATGGCGGGATTAGTTCAGAGTTTTATGACCGATTACAACAAACAAATAGAGACGCATGTGGGCTTCAATAGAGAGGGCCCAAAGCCACTTCACTTGGCCAAAATCAGTTTTGAATGAAGCTTCACAGGCCTTTGAAGACTTGAAGACTTTGGTATTTTTGTAATTTAGCCTTTAGGGGAATTGTTGTCTTTATGCCTTTAGGGTTTCTCTTTGTAACACTATTTTAGCTTTCTTTCTTTTTCTTTTTCTTTTGGAAGACTTTCAACGAAATTTATAAAAAAACTCAAAAGCTTAAAGCTTTGGCTATGGCCGAATTCTTGTAAGGGAGGGATTCCCCTTTTCAAGTTTGAATCGACTTATCTAAGTTTTGGCAAACTTAGTGGCGTCTCCATTGCTAGCAAAACACTACAAGGATTCATCTTAAAGGTTCTCAAGGGCAAGTTCTTTGTGGGCATTCTAGTAAGTTCCATAAATTTCTACACTCTTCTATTATTATTTTTATGGGCAACTAGAAAAAGGGAGTACTTTTCACAAATTCACAATTTGAAACAAATGAAAGAAGAAAACGTGGAAGAGTAGAAGAATAAAAGAAAATGAAGAAAAGAGAAGAGGAAGAGAAGAAAAGAAAAGAAGAAGAAAAGAAAAGAGGAAAGAGGAAAGAGGAAAGAGGCAAAAAGAAGAGTTTGGCATCCATGGAGGCTTGAGAAATGAAAGAAAACCAAGAGAGTAAAGGTAAGGAATGTGGGACAGTTATGACCCATGACATTACTATTTGTAAAAGACATGGTGTTCTTTGTACAAATTAACTATGTGACAAAGGAAATTGCTCTTTTATCATTTTGTGATTAGATTACTTGGATATATAAATGATAAAAGTCCATATGATTAGTACCGGATTAATAAGATATTAGACAGTATTAATCCATGAAAGGTTTAATCATTAAATATCCCTAGTCGTAGTATTATCGAGACTGGACATCGATAATACGGAATAGACTAGTATTGCACATGTGCGCGTTATGGAAGCTTAACGACATAGTTCTAATATAAGTGTAATGGGAGGTTTTGTTTACCGATGGTACGGGAACAGCTTCGCTCTAGATAGATCCATCAGAATCCCATTGGTAGTATGACTATGTGTATATGGGAATCTGAATCAAGGTAGGTGTATTTGGTCTTAACATGAGACTTACATCGCTAATACTTGCGACAATCAGTACGTTTTGGTTTTGGTCGTCTGGGGCTTTAACGGGTTCTGTGTACGCCTCTTCCGGGTATACTGAGAATCGTAGTGTATTGGGTGTGATGTCAAGATGGAAGTATCACTTCAGTCATATGGAGATGATGATCACGTAAGATACGGAACTAGTACTCTTAAATACGGCAGTCAACGGGATAATATGACTAGGTCATGATTCGATTATAGAGACTAGTTGCCAGTGATCCGATATATGCTTCGTACGGGGAAGACACAATTCCAGCCATAGGCCTAGCATGTGACATCCGATACTGGATCATAATACGCAATACATAGTATACTATGCCTGATAAAGATTATATATTCCTTTAAAGAATATTTCTGGAGAATTTGGTAGGCACAATGCTTTGCTAGAAGCCAACCATGTCTTGTAAATCGGTAAGAACATGGTACTGGGTACGCACGTATTCAGATAGTCTGATAACCATATTTACTGCCAACATATCCAGGGATCTCATGGGTCGCTTCCCAAAGATTCACCGATGACATTTGACTCGAACAGAATTAATCTGGGATTAATTATGAGAGAGACAAAATTAATCTAGGATTAATTACGACAAGAATTTATCTGGGATAAATTTAAAATAGAAGAGAGAGAACAATTAATTTGGAATTAATCGATTAAATAATATATTGGATATATTAATTGAAATTAGATTTCAAAGTAGAATTAAAATTGGATTTTAATTCGGGCGAACGAATTAATTTAGAATTAATTCGTAAGCGACTTTCGTAATAATTTTGCGAGGTATAATTATTTAATTAATTAGATTTAATTATGTCCCAACGGTAAATTCATTTAGTTCGGAATTAAATGAACCCGAGCCCAAGCGAAGTTGCGTGTTGAGTTATCGGACTTAAATTTGGAATTTAAAAGTGGTGGGACCCACTTCACTTACATCAACTTGTTGGACATGTGATGGAAGTGGTTGGGCTTGATTTATGAATTTGATTTGCTGAAAGTAAGGCTTGCTTTACTTATGAAACACTCAAGCCATTTCCAACTTGGTCTCGGCGGCGGATGAGAGTTAGGATTGAGAATGGTGAGAAGACTTTATTATGGTTTGATTTTTGGCATCCTATGTGTCCGATTGTGGATACGTTGGGTGAAAAAGTGATTTATGACTCTGGCTTGGATAGGATGGCTACAGTTGCTTCCATTATTTCTGATTCTTCTTGGCGGTGGCCCCTATATAGGTTTGCTGCCCTTGTTGATTTGGCTCGGGCCCATCTTATGAATCCTTCTAGTATGAGGGGGGATGAGCTGGTTTGGGAGGATGATAGTAGAGGGAGATTTTCAGTGGATAGTGCCTGGAATGCCATGCGGACAAGGGGGAACCTTGGTGCATTGGTCTCGAGTTGTTTGGTTCTGGAAGGCCATTCCCTGACATTCTTTTTTGCTTTGGATGTCTATTCAGGGAGGCCTTTGTACTCAGGATAGTTTGATGAGGTTCGATATCTCTGCTTGCTCGCGATGTATTCTCTGTGGTTGTTCAAGTGAGGATATCGATCATCTTTTCTTACAGTGCTTCTTCTCTTCGAGGGTCTGGTCGACTGTGCTGGCTATGTGTGGGTTAGATTGGAGTTGTCAAGATTGGCTTCAAACGGTTGAGTGGATGTGTCGGTTTTCTAACGCCTCTTTACGTCATCTTCTTGTTCGGCTGTCTTTTGCTGCGTCAGTTTATCATATTTTGAGGGAGAGGAATGCCCGCACTCATGATGCGTCTCTTCGGCCTGTTTCTGTTCTGCTTAGTGATATTGTTTTTTATGTTCGGAATCGTGCTAGCTTTTTACGGAAGGTGAATCCATCTAATGACAATAAATAGCTTCATCTATCCTGGCACTTGCCCAATGACATCTTATGTTGATCTTATTTTGTTTGTAGCCTTTCAGCTTTTCTTCTAGGAGGGCATGTCCTCTCTAGTAGTCTGGGGTATGTCTTTTTGCTCTTGTATAGTTTTCTTTTGGTTAATACACTTACTTTATCCAAAAAAAAGCCATTTCCAATACACAAACTTAGTATTTAAACCAAGTCAACTTTGGAAGTGTGACTAAGTTACTATTCACAGCAAACACAAAAATCTCTCTTCCTCCTCCCTTGCAATTGCCGAAACTTCATCTCTCTTGGAGAGAAAATTTTCTTTCAATTTTTGATCAATGCTAGCACATTAAGAGTCATAAGAAGGTGATAGGGAAACTCACCCTTGAGTTTGGAATTCAAAGTTAAAGCTTGGAGATTCTACATATCCATGAAAGTTTTTGAATCTCATCCAACCAATGTAAGTTTTTCCGCAACTTTCTTTGGTAATTTTCACACACGAATCACTCTTAGAGATCATTGGCATGTTCTAGGAACACTAACAATGGTATCAGAGCCATCCTAAGTTTGATTTGAGTTTAGGGTTTATAAACTTTATTTGGGGATTTTATGCTTGGAGTATGATTTCTTTCAAAATTGTTTGTTTGGATGTGGTTGGATGATGATGAATTTGATTTATTCATCTTAGGAGTTGAGAAAATGAGTTGGATAAAAATTTTCCCTAATTTCCTAGCCATGGCCGAATATAACCCTTTATTTTGCTCATGGTGATTTTTTGATTTTAGGCTATTGGATAAGTTTAAAGCATGAAATGTATATTGATTGTTGATTTAATTTGATTGAAATCAAAATTGGTTATCATTTCCCCAAATTTTCGTGAGCTTTAGCATGTGTAATAGATTGATTTTGCTTCAATTTGTGTTGGAAATGAGTTGGTTAATTAAAGCATGATTAATTAGTTTTATTGATGTTTTGGAAATATTGGATTAACTAATTAATTATTGCAATTATACTTTAATTAAATTAATGTCATATTTGGAATGTTATATTAATTAAAATTAGTCTTTAAAATTGGATTGGGCTAATTTTGTTTTATTTGGGCTTAATGGGCTTGGTTGGGCCAAGCTTAGTTTTGGACAATTGGATTGGATCCAAATTGGGCCTAAAACCATTTCCATAAAGTCCAAATATAACTTATGGGCCTTTTAATATTTAATTGGGCCTAATGGGCCAAAATTAATTTTTGGGCAAATGGTGATTCCTTATTGGGCCTTGGCTTTTGGGTTGGATCCATAATAGCCAAAGTCCACGCCTAAAGAATTAATTGAAAGCCCATTGGACTTTAATTGAATAATATTGGATACTAATTGGGCCTTTGAGACCAATGAAGATTGGATTTGGAATCTAAGTCTAAAAGGCACTAAAATAAGTGTAATTATTTAGTTTGGAATTAAATTTGAATTAGTATTGAATACAAATTAAATTGGATTTAAAATTGTAGTTCGATATAATTCAAGAATACGTACTTTGAGTATTTATTCTTAAACGAGTTGGACTCGTGCAAATCAAATCGTTGTTTGAACATTGGATGGTCATTAATTCAAAGATTAATTAATTGGATTAGATTGATTGAATAACATGCTTTGTGTGAATACTTGGATGTATTGTATGAATAAGGTATATCAGATGGATATTAGAAGGGTGAGGGTAATTTTGGAAATTGTTGTAATAAATTTAGAATTTATTAAATTGGACATGCTTGTCCAGCCTATTATCTCTATTCTCTTTATATTTCTCTTCTCACCAATTCCCCTAAATGCAAATGAGGTTCTTTAATGTATTATGTAATTATGTAGAAGTATGAATAGTGCTAGCGGGAGAGAGTAAATGGAGAGATTTGTTCTATGAACAAATTGGTTATATATCCATCCGCATATCATTATTAATTTATTCCGCGCCTTATTATGCTTTTAGAATGCATGCTTAAGGGTGTTTGATGAGACCTAATCAAAGATAATAAATTGGTTGCCAATTACGCAAAAAACCCTCATCAAATATTAAACGTTTTTCCTTCTTGACATGAGTCCAACCACACCAGAGACATTACAGGATGCATCTAATAACTTGGAGGAACCCATGCAGTTGCCAACAGGTCCAATTACACGCCAAAGAGCAAAGAAGATCAGAGAGGCCTTTCCGGGACTAGCTCAGAGTTATGTGACTAGTTTCAGCAACCAAGTCAAGTGCACACCAGAGACACATATGGGCATAACCAGAGAGGTCCCCAAGCTATTTCATTTGACCCAGATCAGCTCAGACTGAAGCATAGCAGAGCAGCTTCAGCACCAGCACCCTTTTGACCCGATTTCACCCATTTTGGGACTATGTTGAATTCGGCCAAATGGGGGCATTTTTGTCATTTGTGCTCGACATTTTGACTTTATTTATGATGTAATTAGCATGGTTGACTATGCCATTAGGCTTAATTATGCTTAGATCTCTACTTAGCCGGAAGCACGTCAATTTACTATAGCATGTAAGCACCTCAATAGCTTAAGTGAGATTAGCTTCTAATCTTTGTTTTAAGTTTATTTAGGTGCAAAAGGACCTTAATGGTCGTGGTTGAGGTGCTTGACTTAGGGCTTTTGGTAATTTTAGCTCTAGGGTCATTTTAGTCTTTTTACTCTCTTGTAACCCTTATTATATGACTCTTCTTTGTATTTTTGGACATTTTTGGACAACCAACGTAATATACAGAATTTTGAAAGAGAGAAAAGCTTGAGCTTTCCATGGCTATGGCCAAAACCTTGTTGAGGGAGGGATTCCCCTTTTCAAGTTCAAATTGACTTATCTAAGCTTGGCAACTTAGTGGCGTCTCCATTGCTAGCAAAATACAATCTGATTTCATGCTTGTGGTTATCATGGACGTGAGTTTCATGGTGGTTAGGGGCTGATCTTGGTTGGGTTTTGTTCCTACAAAATCAGTATTCAAAGTTCTTGGGGTTTTGAGAAAGATGCTTGGGGGTTTGCTTGGTTTCCAACCCAAGTGAGTTCTTGTCACTTCTATTGAGTGGTTCTCTCTCAAGATCCAAGATTCGCATTGGTTTGTTGGCCAAAGTCAAGATCAATGTCCATCGCGGATGTGTTTGAACCACGAAAGCTTTGTTCTATATTGCATGTCTTGGGCGGTTGTGACTTGTTGGCCAAAGTCAAGGTCACTTCTAGTTTATCGACGTGGATGACAAAGCTTTCCCACTGTCAATGGGTCCTGCTTAACTGGAATCATTAAGCTTGTTGAGCCAAAGACAAGACTTAGTTGATTCAGAGGAAAATGTTAGGAAATATATTGGATATATTTACATATATTGGATATATCTTTCAGACTTGGAGGTCCACCTACCGGATCTAGGAATTGGATGAGATCCAATTGATATTAGAGATCTACCTAGTTAAGTTTCATACTACTTGTTGGCCAAAGTCAAGGTTGTGTGTTATTTTAACGGGATCCTAGCCCACTAGGAAACTGGGTTCTCGAGTACTCCACAGAGGGTTAGAGGCTCGCTGAAAAATAGTGGGAGTCTAGTATTAAATTTGCAATTCGTTTAGATACTTGCCAAAACGCGCTCTTTTTTATTTAATATCGTAGTTATAAATATATTAGTTGGACTAATATTTAATATTGCTTTCTTTAAACAGTTGGACTGTATTCAAACAACTTCATTTGTAGTTGGTTATATAGTTGGACTATAGTAATCATTAATTTGAATGTACCCGATCATTTATAGTTGATTATATAGTTGGACTATAGAATCATTACATTTAATTGTACCCGAAATCATTGATTGGTATTTGGGACTATAGCAATCAATATAACTGGAAAAAATTAGCGTCAAATGACACTAATCTAAGTGGACAATGTCTTTAACGGTTAGATTCATCATCTTTGTTTTGCAGATGACCTCTTATGATTTTTATAAAGAGGATGCTCCCTCGGTCTCTGATCAAGGATTGCCTTGGAATCATTGTTGGGTTAAGGAAACATTTTGGTTTGGAAAAGAGAAAATGCTCTCAACTCTCCCTTCCCTCTCGGCGATTCCCGTCTTTGATCGCCGTGTTTGTTTAAAAACCCTTTGTCCTTACAGATCGGTGCTGGTCATCTACTAAACCGATTCACCCTAACCCTTTGCTTTTACAGATCGTCTTGTACCCTGATTTTTTTATATAAACCCATTGTTTTACAGATCGGTTCTGGTCATCTACTAAACTGATTAACCTCCTGCTTTACAGATCGTTTTTCTCCTTTCCCTTATTTACTTTGCTCTTACTGCTCTTTCTTCCACTTCTTCCCGTCTTTCCTTATGCCTCCATCTGGTCTTCCTGTCGTGGGGCCGCGCCTCCCTGGTTCTGGCCGCAAGGCTGTTAGGGTTGTCTCTTTGGCCACTAACGCCTCGCCTCCTGTGGATCTTGGCATTGGTTGTTTGAAGCATTCGACGGGTCGTGCGAGCTCACCTTCGGTCTTCTCTTCGGCGACGGCGTCAATGGCTAGTGTTAAGCCTTCTGTTTCTGAAGGTGGTCCTGTTGGCCGTTTGGGTTCTAGTCGGTCTGGACTTGGCGTTCCGTCTGTCAGTGCTGCTTGTGTTTCTGGACATGGCGTTGTTGGTAGTTCTGTTGACTGTTTGGTCGATGGTGATGTGGGTTTGTTGAATGATGTGCGTTTGGGTTCTGGTCCTGGTGTTGATTGTGTCGTTTGTTTGTGATCAGGGACATGGAGTTGTAGGTGGTCCTGCTGGTCGTTTGGATTCTAGTCAGTCTGGACATGGCGTACAATCTGAGTCAGTCAGCGTTGCTTGTGTTTCTGGACATGGCGTTGTAGGTAGTTCAGTTGGCAGTTTGGTCGCTGGTGATGTGGGCTTGTTGGTTGATGTTTGTTTGAGTTCTGACCTGGCGTTGATAGGGGTTCTGTTAGTTGCGTTTCTGGATCTGGACCTGGTGTTGATGGGGGTTCGGTTGGCTATGGTGCTGCGGTTGGCTGTGATTCTGGACTGAGTATTGATGGGAAACTGGTTGGGGATATTGGGATAGTTGTTGGTCAGGAGTCGAAGTCCTCGGCTGTGGCAGTTTTGATGGATACTGGGACTGTTTTGGGGCAGAATGCTGCCCAGTTGACAGGAGTAAGTGTGATTGGTGATGCTTTGGGTGTGAGTCAGGTTGCTATGCCTGTTGTTTCTGAGGCTCCTGCAGTAGCAGAGGGGGGTAATCCTGGTTGTCCTAAGAGTTATGCTACTGCGTTGAACGGACCTAAAGGAGTTGATCCTTTTGATTCGTCAAGTTCTTCAACCGCTCTACATTATGTCCAACCAAATATTATGATGTAAGGTAGTTATTGTGTGCCCCCCTGCTGAAGTTATTGAAGAAGGTAGTGTGTATTGGCGGAGTACATTAGTGGGTTACTTTGTGGGTAAAAGACTCCCTTTTCAAACTGTCAACTCTATTGCACACAAGTTATGGGGGAGAATAGGTTTACTAGAGGTTCTTACCTCCGATAATGGTTTCTTTTTGTTTAGATTTAATAGCCTTCAAGAGGCTAGTGTGTGTTGGACGGAGCCCCTTGGCATATGGCTAATAGACCGTTGGTTCTCAAACTTTGGCATCCTGAATTATCTTTGACTAAGGAGGACCTGTTCAAGGTTCCGGTCTGGATTAGACTCTTTGATCTACCTATGACTTTATGGACGGCGAAAGGAATTAGTTGTATTGCTAGTGCTATTGGGAGACCGCTAAATGCTGACCATGTTACCATTTCCAGGAAAAGGCTCAGTTTCGCTCGTGTTTGTGTGGAGATTGATGCTAGGAACCCCATGGCCGAGGAGATTGTTTTCCAAAATCCTAATGGTACTAGGTTACCTATTAGGGTTGAGTTTGAATGGGTTCCTGTGAAATGTTCCACTTGTGAAGTTTTTGGCCATTCAGTGAATTCTTGCCCTAAAAAGGCTCCTAGTAAGGAGGTTAGTAAACCTTCTCAATCCCGGATTCCCAAGCCATCTATTCCGTCTATGGATAAAGTTGCTATGGTTGACACTACTAAGGATCAAGAGGGTGTCTGGATCCCGGTCACTAAGAAGAAGAAAGGCAAGGGAGCTTCTGTGTCCACTCCTGTTAGCTCGAGCGGTGATTTGGCTCAGGATGTTTACACTGACAGGACTCTTGTTTTTGGGGAGTGCTCTTCTAATGGGTTGGAATCGGCTCTGGTTTCTCCTCTTTTGCCTGTGGTTTCTTCTGAGACAGTTTCTGTGGAGACAGATGGTAATATTGTAGGTGAGTGTTCCCTTGCTTCTTCAATCATTGTTGAGGATCTTCCTAAGTCTGATTTAGCTGAGTGCTCGCCTTCTGTAGCTTTTGTTTCGCCTACCCCTCATGTGTACAATTTATGGCTAACAATGAAAAGGCCCACTCTTGGATTTCAAGAAATAAATGGCTTATGGTTCAAAACTAGTTAAGGGTTGATGGTGGTAAGAGTCAGAAACGGCAGTCCCCTAGGGGGGGTCGTCGTGATTTTGGTTTGGTTTGTCTATTTCTCTTTTCTACTCTTCTCTGTTTTTATGATTTTTGGTTGTTGGAACATTCGGGGTCTCAATGACCCTTTAAAACATGCTGAAATTAGGAGGTTTCTTTGTGATGAGAAGCTCTCGTTGTGTGGTTTAGTTGAAACCAAGGTTAAGGAGGTTAATTTTGTGAATGTATCTCGTGCGATTAATCCTTCATGGAAGTTTTTTTGCCATTCGGATGTTAGCCCGTTTGGTCGTATCTGGGTTTGTTGGAACCCTAGTGACATTGATGTTAATATTATTCACTCTTCAGCTCAAGTTATTCATTGTAGTGTGTCTCATATTTCTGGGATGTGGAATTGTGTAGTTTCGGTGGTTTATGGTGAGTGTGACTACGAGAAGCGTCGGGAACTTTGGGCTGACCTGATTTCTACTGGTAGTGGTTTTGATGATTCTCCGTGGCTTGTTTTGGGAGACTTCAATGCCATCCGCTCTCCGATTGAGCATTGTGGTGGGTCTGTGGCTTGGCCGGCTTGGAAAGATGATTTGGGCTGCTGTTTGGGTCAGGCTGGATTGGATGATCTTCAGTTCTCTGGTTGTCAGTTTACTTGGTTTAATAAGCAGATTCAGTCTCCTATTTGGCGTAAGTTGGACCGTGTTCTTGTTAATTCTTCTTGGGAGTGTCTCTTCCCGGGTTCTTCTGCCCGCTTTCTTCCCCCCCGGATTTCTGATCATTCTCCTATGGTTGTTAAGCTTGCAGAGCTCCCTAAGAGGAAAATCCCCTTTAAATTCTTTGATTTTTGGGCAGATCATCCTGATTTTCTCTCTGTTGTGGCTAGGGCGTGGGATATTGATGTTGATGGTACTCCTATGTTCCGTTTATGTTGTAAGTTGAAGAGTGTTAAGTTGGCCTTGAAGAAGTTTAATGTTGAGCATTTCTCTAAGATTCCGTGTCGAGTTTTGGAGATTAGGCAGGAGTTGGATAGAGTGCAGTGTGCTTTACAGGACGACCCTAGTGACCCTGCTCTACTAGCTGAGGAAGCTAGCCTTTCGTTACGGTATGGTGACATGAGTCGGGCTGAGGAAGGCTTCAACAAACAGAAATCTCGTGTTCAGTGGCTTAACCTTGGGGATCAGAATACTAAATTCTTCTTTACTGCTATGAAGAGTTTTCACGGTCGCAGCAAAATTACTTCTATCTCTAAGGAGGATGGGACCCGTGTGGATGAAGATGTTTTGGTTAGAGATGAGTTTGTTTCTTTTTTTGAGACTCTTTTAGGTCCCCAGCAAGGTCAGCAGGATATTGATAGGGTGGCCCTTCATTCTGCCATTACTAGACATGTGACTGTCGAGCAGAGTGAGAATCTTTCCCGGGGGTTTCAGATGAGGAGATTAAGGCTGTCCTTTTCGCGCTGAAGGACAATAAAGCTCCAGGCCCAGATGGGTTTAATTCGGGTTTCTTTAAGAAGTCTTGGAATATTGTTGGGTATGATGCTATGTGCTATTCACTCTTTCTTTTCTTCTGGGCGCCTCTTGAGGCAGGTTAATGCTACTTCTATTGCTCTGATTCCTAAGATTCCTAACCCTGCCCAGGTTAAGGATTATAGGCCTATTTCTTGTTGCAACACTATTTACAAGTGTATTGCTAAGCTTATTGCGAATAGGATCAAGGTTATCCTTCCTTCTGTGATCAGTCATAATCAATCTGCTTTTGTTGCGGGAAGGCGTATTAGCGACAATATTCTTTTATGTCAGGAATTGGTTCGGAATTATCACCGGACTGGCAGTTCTCCGAGATGTGCTCTTAAGATTGACCTGATGAAAGCTTATGACTCTGTTCGTTGGGATTTCTTGATTGAGGTTTTGCGGACTGTTGGTATTCCAGAGAGGATGGTGGGTTGGATTCAGGAATGTATGACTACTACTAGATTTTCTGTGTCTATTAATGGGGAGATGCATGGTTTTTTCTCTGGGGGTCGTGGTTTACGACAAGGTGATCCTTTGTCTCCTTATCTATTTGTTATGGCTATGGAAGTTCTGTCGGGTCTTCTTCGTAATATGGCTTTTAATCCGGGTTTCAAATTCCACTGGCGTTGTTCTAAGGACCGTCTTACTCATCTATGCTTTGCGGATGACCTTATGATTTTTTGTAAAGCAGATGCCCCTCGGTTTCATTGATCAAGGATTGTCTCGGGCAGTTCAGTAGTTTATCAGGTTTGATCCCGAATCCAGCTAAAAGTCATTTCTTCTCTTCTGGTATCTCTTCTACTCTCCAGGGCCAACTGCGTCATGTTTTGGGGTTCCAAGCAGGGGTTCTTCCTGTGCGGTATTTAGGTGTCCCTTTGATCTCTACTAAACTTCGGGCCTCAGATTGTGCTTCTCTTGTGGATCGTATTGTTTTGCGTGCTAAGAGTTGGAGTAGTAAATTTCTCTCTTATGCGGGTCGGCTTCAGCTTATTAAGTCGGTTTTGTTCTCCATTCAAGTTTACTGGTCTTCCTTGTTTATTCTTCCTAAGTCTGTTATTAGGAAGGTGGAGACGATTCTGCGTTCTTTCCTTTGGAAGGGTAGTGCACTCACCTCTTCTGGGGCGAGAGAGAGTGGCTTGGAGTAGAGTTTGTTTACCTCTTAAGGAGGGTGGGCTGGGGATTAAGAGTTTGGATACTTGGAATAGAGCGGCTATTGTTAAGCACATTTGGTTTCTTTGTTCTAGCCAGGTCTCTTCTTGGACGAATTGGGTTCACTCTTATTTGTTGAGGGGGAGAAGTTTTTGGGAGGTCCCATGTCCTTCTGATTGCTCTTGGAGTTGGCGTAAGATCTTGGAGCTCCGTTCTTGGTCCCGGCGGCGGATGAGAGTTAGGATTGGGAATGGTGAGAAGACTTTATTGTGGTTTGATTTTTGGCATCCTTTGGGCCCGATTGTGGACACTTTGGGTGAGAGAGTGATTTATGACTCTGGCTTAGATAGGATGGCTACAGTTGCTTCCATTATCTCTGATTCTGCTTGGCGTTGGCCCCCTTCTAGGTCTGCTGCCCTTGTTGACTTGGCTCAGTCCCATCTTCCGTCTCCTTCTAGTTTGAGGGAGGACGTGCTGGTTTGGGAGGATGATAAGAGTGGGAGATTTTCTGTGGATAGTGCTTGGAATGCCATGCGTACTAGGGGAAACTTGTTGCATTGGTCTCGAGTTGTTTGGTTCCGGAAGGCTATTCCCCGTCATTCCTTCTTACTTTGGATGTCTATTCAGGGAGGCCTTTGTACCCAGGATAGTTTGATGAGGTTTGGTATTTCTGCTTGCTCCCGTTGTATTCTTTGTGGTTGTTCAAGTGAGGACATTGATCATCTTTTCTTCCAGTGCATCTTCTCTTCGAGGGTCTGGTCGTTTGTGCTGGCTTTGTGTGGGTTAGATTGGAGTCGTCGGGATTGGCGACAGACTGTTGAGTGGTTATGTCAGTTCACTGATGCCTCTTTATGTCACCTTCTGGTTCGTCTGTCTTTTGCAGCTTCAGTCTACCATATTTGGAGGGAGAGGAATGCTCGCACTCATGATATGCCTTTTCGGCCTGTTTCTACTCTTCTTTATGATATTGTTTTTGATGTTCGGAATCGTGCTAGCTTTGTACGTAAGGTGAAACCATCTTATGACAATAAATGGCTTCACCTTTCATGGCACTTGCCCGTTGACATTCTGTTGATCTTTGCTTGTAGCCTATAGGCTTTTCTTCTAGGAGGGCTTGTCCTCTCTAGTTTGCCTGGGGTATGCCCCTTTGCTCTTTGTATAGTTTTCTTTTGGTTATAATACTTACCTTATCCAAAAAAAACAATGTCTTTAACGGCTCCAATTTTCACCAAAATTAGGAGAATGAATCTCAGGATAGTCCTGGAAGCCGAGACATTACTTTATGTCATAGAGAAACTCCCGGTCCTGAGCCCGGAGTTTAGCAAATAGTAGAGCATGAGCTTTGGAAGACTCATAGTGATGATGACTTTAGTGCTCAATCGTATGTTTGCCGCAATGACTCCTAATTTCGTTGTCAGAACTAAGGATTAGATCCGTTATACCATGATATTGAAATAAAAAGATCTTCAAGATCTAACCTTAGATCTTAGAAGTATGAATTGCAAAAAGGAAGCTCTTTCGCTCACGAATGTCAGAGGGTACATCTGTCGAGCACTAGGTGTCGCAGATGATTGCTGACATCGAACAGCTAGGTTGCTGGGCATTACCTATGAGGCCGAGACTTCTATAGATTTGATCTTATAGTCTCTGCCCAAATGCTGGGGCGGGGTCATAATGAACCAAGAGAAAACTCTTGGAGAGTTAATGGCTATGCTCAAGGAGGTAGAGCCAGAGCTTCTGAAAGGGCAAGAAGTGTAAGGCGCATCTTACTTCGACATCCAAGAAGGCCAAGGCTTGGCCGAAAGCTTCTGGGAGTGTGAAGAAAATGGGCAAAGGCAAAATCGTCACAGTCTTCTGGGAAGACAAAGGACATATCCCAAGACGTCTGTCTAAACTGTGGCAAATGGGGTCACTGGAAGCGTGACTGCCATATGGACAGGGCAGACATGAAGGAAGTGAAGGTGGGCAAGGCTCTGACTTCAGATATGTTTGTTATAAACTTGTCCAATACTAGTTTTAGAATTGGATTTTGATACTGGATGTGGTACATACATATGTACTGATGTGTGGGATCTGCTGATTAGCAGGAGACTGGCTTCAGATGAGATTGACTTGCGAGTCAGAAACGGGACGAGAGTCGCTATTTTGGCTGTGGAAACCTATGTTTTGGAACTGCCCTTTGGGCATGTACTTAAATTAGGAAACTGTTATAATGTACCTAGTTTGACTAGAAACATTACCTCTATATCTAGTTTAACCCGTTACGGGTATACCTTTATGTTCCAGAACACCGGGTGTTTTATTTATAAAGATGATATTGAGAAATACACATTAGATGTGAATAAGAATATTTATATTTCGAATATAAATGAATCTCAAAGATATAACATGACAAACAAAAGCTCAAACTTAGTAAATCAGATGAGACTTATTTGTGGCATTGTCGTCTGGGACGCATTAACAAGACTCGTATATCCACTCTTTTGAAGAATGGATACATGGACAAATTTGATCCTAAATCATATGACGTCTACGAATCTTGTTTATTAGGCAAAGTGCCTAAAATGCCTTTTAGTGGTAAAGGGTGTACGTGCCACCGAGCTGTTTACCCCTCGTTCATAGTGACGTATGTGGGCCCATGTCTAGCTAGGCTAGAGGTGGTTATAAAAATACTTCATAACCTTTACAGATGTTGCATCGCGTTATGGTTATGTGTTTCTTAAGAAACACAAATCGGAAAATTTTGATAAATTCAAAGAGTTTCGACATGAAGTAGAAAAACAGACCAGCAAAAGTATTAAAACGTCACGATTGGACCGTGGTGGAAAATACTTGAGCAATGAGTTTCTCGATTACTTGAAAGAGTATGGTATTCTTTCATAGTGGACTCCACCCGGAACACCTCATTGAGTGGTGTGTCCGAACAGAGAAGAAAACAGACTTTGTTGGACATAGTTAGGTTAATAATGAGTCGCACTAAGCTACCAATTTCCTTCACGGGATACGTATTGAACAATGCAATACTTATTTTGAATAAGGTTCCGTCAAAGTTTGTTGGACAGACTCCATATTAAATATGGATAGGAAAGAAATCGGGTTTCTCATTCCTGAAGATTTGGAATGCTGGGCATATGTTTGGATGATACCAAACTACAACCTAAATTGGATAAGTGCCCATTTGTAATTGGTTATCCTAAGGAAACTAATTCCACAACTCACAAGAGAACAAAATATTTGTTGCTCTTCATGCGGTTTTCCTAAGAGGAATACCTAAATGCAGTGGTAAGTGGGAGGAAAGTAGAACTCGATGAAAATTGGAGTAATACTGTTCTTGGCACCGATCCCTTAACGGAACATGAACAGTTCATCAGGGATGAATTTGTACCACAATATTCCAATACACAAGAACCGCGTAGGTCGGAGAGAGTCAGAAAACAACCTAAGAGTTATGGGTTTCTCATCTCACCTCATGTAGATGTCAATCTTATTGAGGAAGACGAACGGACTACGTATGAGGAAATGATATAAGGTATCGACTCCGGTTTATGGCAAAGTACCATGAATTTCGAGATGGATTCCATGTATATCAACCGAGTTTGGATACTGGTTGATGCACCAGAAGGCATTATGCCTATTGGTAATAAATGGGTCTTCATGGTGAAGACAAACATGGATGGCAACATACAAACGTTCAAAGCTAGGCTTGTAGCGAAAGGGTATCGTCAACGACATGGTGTCGACTACGATGAAACTTTTTCACATGTTGCCATGATTAAATCCATTCGGATAATGCTTGTTATTGCTACATATTTCGATTATGAAATATGACAGATGAACGTCAAAATCGTTTCCTTAACATAAACCTTTTGGAGGATGTTTATATGCAGCAGCCTGACGGTTTTGTCGTACCAAAACATGCAAACAAGGTTTGCAAGTTAAATCGATCCATTTATGGATTAAAGCAAACATCGCGTTATTGGAACCAATGTTTTGATGAGATCATAATGCTATATGGTTTCATTCAAAACGAAGATGGTCTTGTGTATATAAGAAGGTTAGGTGGGAGCGCACTGACATTGGATGTCATATACATTGATGATGTATTATTTCTTGGAAATAACATTCCCATGTTACAATCGGTGTGTGAAAGCTTGGCTTTATTAAAATTCTTCATGAACAACTTGGGAGAGGCAACCTTTATTCTAGGAATAAGGATCTACTGGGATAGATCTAAAAGTTGTTGGCACTTTCCGAGAACTCATACATTGAAAGACATGTACGCGACCTGGTGTCTCATATGCTTTAAGCATTTGGAGTCACAATCAGGCCGATCCAGGTGATGGTCACTGGATTGATGTTAAGAACATCCTTGAGTATCTTAGACGAACTAAGGATACATTCTTAATCCATGGAGAAGGAGAACTTGAAGTGACTAGGTTCACCGTTGCAAGTTTCCAAACCGATAAAGACGACTGTAAGTCGAAGTCAGGGTATATATATTTTTGTTTGAACAACAGAACGGTGAGATGGAAATCTTCCAAGCAAGATACTGTTACCGATTCAACAATAAAAGCGGAATATATTGATGCGATTGAGGCAGTAAAAGAAGCATTTTGGATCTATAAAATTCCTAATTAGATTAGGAGTAGTTTTGTTAGCAGCTGAGCTAGGTACATCACAGGCTAAAGAATTATGGTCTCATCAATGATCCAGTATGTACTTCGAACGGTTTCATCTGATTCGTGGATCATACATCGTGGCGATGTGTTGATCGAATAAATCGCATCAAATAATAACCTTATAGATCCGCTGACGAAAGTGATATCTCAGCAAAAGCATATGAGCGACCCGTACATAGTTCAGTGTTGGACACTTGAGTGATTGGCTATAGGCCAAGTGGGAGATTGTTGGACAAATTAACTATGTGACAAAAGAAATTAACTATGTGACAAAAGAAATTGCTCTTTTATCATTTTGTAATTGGATTACTTGGATATATAAATTATAAAAGTCCATATGATTAGTACCAGATTAATAAGATATGAAACCGTATTAATCCATGAAAGGTTTAATCATTAAATATCCCTAGTCGTAGAATTATCGAGACTGGACATCGATAATACAGAATAGGTTAGTATTACACTTTTGCACGTTATGGAAGCTTAACGACATAGTTCTCATATATTTAAGTTTTTTTTTGGATAACCGGGGTGTCCGGGCCAGCTTACGTGCACCTCGACTAATCCCCGGGACCTGTGCCCCGTGCCCTCAGAAGTTTCCAAACACAGATCAGGGTAAGTCGATGGCTTTTCACACCATGGGGCATGGCCCCAAGGAAATGCATCTAGTAGGATTCGAACATTGAACCTGAGAGGGAGCAAATCACTCAAGCCCAAAGCCTTTACCATTGAGGAAACCCCTCGAGGTTTATATTTAATTAAGTATTGGATACTTATGCAATTGTGATAGGAGGTTCTGTTAGCCGTTGGACCAGGAACAGCTTCGCTCTAGATAGACTCATCGGAATCCCATTGGTAGTATAACTATGTGTTTATGGGAATCCGAATCATGGTAAGTGTATGTGGTCTTAACCTGAGACTTGCATCGCTAATACTTGCGACAATCAGTACGCTTTGGTTTTAGTCATCCGGAGCTTTAACAGGTTCTGTGTATGCCTCTTCTGGGTTTACTGAGAATCATAGTGTATTGGGTGTGATGTCAAGTTGGAAGTATCACTTCAGTCATATGGAGATGATGATCACGCAGGGATACAAAACTAGTACTCTTAAATGCTGCAGCTATCGGGATAATATGACTAGGTCATGATTATCCAATTACAGAGACTAGTTGCTAGTGATCCGATATATGCTTCGTACGGGACAGACACAATTCCAGCTCTAGGCCTAGCATGTGACATCCGATACTGGATCGCAATACGCAATACTTTGTATACTACGCCTGATAAAGATTATATATTCTTCGTTGAATATTTCTGGAGAATTGTGTAGGCACGGTGCTTTGCTAGAAGCCAACCATGTCTTGTAAATCGGTAAGAATGTGGTACCGGGTACGCACGTGTTCGGATAGTCCGATGACCGTATTTACTGCCAACATATCCAGAGATCTCTTGGGTCGCTTCCCGAAGATTCACCGATGACATTTGACTCGAATAGAATTAATCTAGGATTAATTATGAGAAATAAAATTAATCTGGGATTAATTACGACAAGAATTAATCTGGGATTAATTGCGTAAAGAATTAATCTGGGATTAATTCATGTAGAAGAGAGAACGCGATTAATTTGGAATTAATCGGCAAAATAAATTTAATAGTTAAATTGGATATTACTATTTAATTTATTTGGGCTAAAATAATATATCAGATATATTAATTGAAATTGGATTATTACACAGAATTAAAATTGGATTTTAATTCAAGCGAACGAATTAATTTAGAATTAATTTATAAGCGACTTCCGTAATAATTTTGCTGGGCATTATTATTTACTTAAATTGGATTTAATTACGTCGCAACAGAAAATTCATTTAGTCGGATTAAATGAACCCGGGCCCAAAGTGTATTGTGTAAGCCAACTTGAATTTGGAATTCGAATTTGGGTGGGACCCACAACTCACATCACATGTCAATTTGTGATGGTGGTAGTTGGCAATAGTGTTTTGGATATTTTAAACACAAAACATAAAAAGTCAACACAAATTTCAAAACAAGTTTTGGAAACTTAAAATAACTATTCACTCTCTCCCTCATTTACTCTCTTGGCCGAATACTACACTCTCTTGGAGAGAAAAAATTTCTTTCAATTTTTTATCAAAGCTAGCACTTTGGGAGTCTTTGAATGTGATAGGGAAACTCACCCTTGAGTTTAGAACTCAACGATTAAGCTTGGAGCTTCTATATCCATGAAAGTTTCAAACTTCTCTACCGATCAATGTAAGTCATCCGCAACATATTTTTGATTTTATTCACACACGAATACGCTTAGAGATCTCGTGGCATGTCTAGGACACTAACAATGGTATCAGAGCGAGATCTAAGCATGATTTGATTCTAGGGTTTATATACTTTAATTTGGGATTTTATGCTTGGAGCTTGTAAATGCCTAAATTGGTTATTTGGTTGTGTTTATATGATGATGAATTGGATTTGTGCATCTTTGGATTTGAGATAAATTGATTAGATCAAAAATCCCCAATTCCTATATCATGGTCGAATACTACCCCTAGAATGTTCACTGTGATTTTTTTGAATTTGACAATTGGATATGTTAATTGGCATGAAATTGGATGTTAATTGTTGATTTAATTGGATTGAAATCAAAATTGGATGTTAATTTCATGTATTACCGTGAACTTGAGCATGTTGGAATGAGTTGGTTTTGCTTCAATTTGTGTTGGACATGAATTAGATAATTAAGCATGATTAATTAGATTAATTGGTGTTTTGGAAACATTAGATTAATTGATTAATTATGTTAATTATACTTTAAATTGAATTAATGTGTTTTTGGAATATTATATTAATTTAATTTGTTGTAATTGGGCTAAATGGGCTTGGTTGGGCCAAGTTTGGTTTTGGACAATTGGGTTGGATCCAATTGGGCATAAAACCATTTCCATAAAGTCCAAATATGACTATTTGGGCCTTTAAATAATTTAATTGGGCCTAATGGGCCTAAATTGATTTTTGGCATAAGGTGATTCCTATTTGGGCCTTGGCATTTTGGGTTTTATCCATTATGGCCAAAGCCCATGCCTAAAGAATTAATTGAAAGCCCATTGGACTTTAATTGAATAGTATTGGATGTTAATTGGGCCTTTGAGACCCATTTAGATTGGTTTGGAATCCAAGTCTAAGAGGCACTATTATAAGTGTAATTATTTAATTTGGAATTAAATATGAATTAGTATTGAATACAATTTAAATTGGATTTGAAATTGTAGTTCGATATAATTCAGGAATACGTACTTTGAGTATTTATTCTTAAACTAGTTGGACTCGCGCAAATCAAATCGTTGTATGAACATTGGATGGTCATTAATTAAAGATTAATTAATTGGATTAGATTGATTGAACATCATGTTTTGTGTGAATACTTGAATGTATTTGTATGAATAATGTATATCGGATGGATATTAGTTGGGTGGGGGCAATTTTGGAAATTGTTGTAAGTATGGTACTTATTTGAAATTGGACATGCGTGTCCAGCCTTTCACCTCCTTATCTCTTTGTATTTCTCTTCTCACCAATTCCCCTCAATGCAAATGAGGTTTCTTTATGTATTATGTAATTGGGTAGAAGTATGTAAAGTGCTAGCGGGAGAGAGGAAAGAGAGAGATTTATTCTTGGAACAAATTGTTATATATCCATCCACATATCATTATTAATTTTATTCGCGCCTTATTATGCTTTTAGAATACATGTTTAAGGGTGTATGATGTGACCTAATCAAAGATAATAAATTGGTTGCCAATTTACGCGAAAAACCCTCATTAAATATTAAGTGTTTTCCTTCCATTGAGTGGTTCTTTCTCAAGATCCAAGATTGGCATTAGTTTGTTGGCCAAAGTCAAGATCATTGTCCATCGCAGATGTGTTTGAACCACGAAAGCTTTGTTACATATCGCATGTCTTGGGCAGTTGTGACTTGTTGGCCAAAGTCAAGGTCACTTCTGTACATCGACGTGGATTACGAAGCTTTCCCACTGTCAATGGGTCGTGCTTAACTGGAATCATTAAGCTTGTTGAGCGGGAAACATATGTTTGTAATAAACATGTCCACTACTGGTTTTAAAAATTGGATTTTTGATTCTGGATTTGGTACTTATATATGTACTGGTGTGCAGGATCTGCTGATTAGTAGGATACTGGCTTCAGATGAGATCGACCTACGAGTCGGAAATGTGACGAGAGTCGCTGTTTTGGCCGCTGGGACCTATGTTTTGTATCTGCCCTTGGGGCATATAATTACATTAGGTGACTGTTATTTTGTACATAGTTTGACTAGGAACATCATCTCTGTATTTTGTTTAACCCGTTGAGGGTGTACCTTTGTATTCTGGAACACTAGGTGTTTTGTATATAAAGATAACATTTTGATATGTACATCAGATGCTAATAATGGTCTTTATATTTTGAATATAAATGAATCTCAAACATATAACATGACAAACAAAAAGCTCAAACTGAATAAATCAGATGAGACTTATTGTGGCATTGTTGTTTGGGACACATAAACAAGATTCATATATCCACACTTTCGAAGAGTGGATACTTGGACAGATTTGATCATAATTCAAATGACGTATGGGAATATAATTTATTAGGCAAAGTTCCTAAAACGCCTTTTAGCGGTAAAGGTTTATGTGCCACCGAACTGTTAGCCCTCGTTCATAGTGACGTGTGTGGACCTATGTCTAGCTAGGCTCTAGGTGGATATGAATACTTTGTAACCTTTACGGATGTTGCATCGCGTTATGGTTATGTGTATCTTATGAAACACAAGTCATAAACTTTTGATAAATTCAAAGAGTTTCGACACGAAGTAGAAAAATAAACCGACAAAAGTATTAAAACATTACGGTTGGACCGTGGTGGAAAATACTTGAGCAATGAGTTTCTCGATTACTTGAAAGAGTATGGTATTCTTTCACAGTAGACTCCTCCCGGAACACCTCAATTGAACGGTGTGTCCGAACGAGAGAAACCGAACTTTATTGGACATGGTAAGGTCAATGATGAGTCACACTGAGCTATCAATTTCCTTCGCGGGATACGTATTGAACAATGCAATACTTATTTTGATTAAGGTTCCGTCAAAGTCTGTTGGACAGACTCCATATGAAATATGGACAGGAAAGAAACCGAGTTTCTCATTCCTGAAGATTTGGGGATGCTGGGCATATGTTAAACATTTGGATGGTGCCAAACTAGAACCCAAATCGGATAAGTGCCTATTTGTAATTGGTTATCCTAGGGAAACCAAAGGATGTTATTTCCACAACCCATAAGAGAACAAAATATTTATTGCTCTCCATGCGGTTTTCCTTAGAGGAATTCCTAAATGCAGTGGTAGGTGGGAGGAAAGTATAACTCGATGAAAATTAGAGTGATACTGTTCCTGGCATTGATCCCCTCACGGAACACGAACAGTTCATCAGGGATGAGACTGTTCCACAATCTTCTAATACGCAAGAACCGCGTAAGTCGGAGAGAGTCAGAAAACAACCTAAGAGGTATGGGTTTCTAATCTCACCTCATGTAGACATTAATCTTATTGAGGATAATGAACCGGCTACGTATGAGGAAGCGATACAAGGTATCGACTCCGCTTTATGGCAAGATGCCATGAAGTCCGAAATGGATTCCATGTATACAACCAAGTTTGGACACTGGTTGATGTATCAGAAGGCATTGTGCCTATTGGTAGCAAATGAGTCTTCATGGTGAAGACAGACATTGATGGCAACATACAAATGTACAAAGCTAGGCTTGTAGCGAAAGGGTATCGTCATCAACATGGTGTCAATTACGACGAAACCTTTTACATGTTGCCATTATTAAATCCATTCGGATAATGCTTGCTAATGCTGTATATTTCGATTATGAAATATGACAGATGGACGTCAAAACCGCTTTCATTAACGGAAACCTTTAGAAGGATGTTTATATACAACACCCTGACGGTTTTGTCGTGTCAGAACATGCAAATAAGGTTTGCAAGTTAAATCGATCCATTTATGGATTGAAGCAAACATTGCGTTCTTGGAACCAACGTTTTTTATGAGATCATAATGGTATATGGTTTCATTCAAAACAATGATGATTCTTGTGTATATAAGAAAGTTAGTGGGAGCGCACTGACATTGATTGTCCTATACGTTGATGATGTATTGCTTTTTAGCAATGACATTCTCATACTAAAATCGGTGAAAGTTTGGCTTTCATTAAAATTCTCCATGAAATTCTTGGGAGAGGCAACCTTTATTCTAGGAATAAGGATCTACTGGGATAGTCTAAAAGTTGTTGGCACTCTCCGAGAACTCGTACATTGACAAACATGTACGCGACCTGGTGTCTCATATGCTTTGAGCATGTGGAGTCACAATCAGGCCGATCCAGGTGATGGTCACTGGATTGATGTTAAGAACATCCTAAGTATCTTAGAGGAACTAAAGATGCTTTCTTAATTTATGGAGATTGAGAACTTGAGGTGACTGGGGTCACCGATGCAAGTTTCCAAACCGATAAAGACGACTATAAGTCACAATAAGGGTACATATTTTGTTTGAACAACGGAACAGTGAGCTGGAAATCTTCCAAGCAAAATACTGTTGCCGATTCAACAACAAAAGCGGAATACATTGCTGCGACTGATGCAGCAAAAGAAACATTTTTTATCTATAAAATTCCTAATTGGATTAGGAGTAGTTCTGGCAAGAAACCACTTGGATTCGAAATCCAAGCAAACCCCAAGCAACAGACAGAACCCCAAGAACCGCGAATATGATTTTGTAGAAACAAAACCCTTCCAAGGCCACAAAGAAGACCCACAAAGAACTTGCCCTTGAGAACCTTAAGATGAATCCTTGTAGTGTTTTGCTAGCAATGGAGACGCCACTAAGTTTGCCAAAACTTAGATAAGTCGATTCAAACTTGAAAAGGGGAATCCTTCCCTTACAAGAATTCGGCCATAGCCAAAGCTTTAAGCTTTTGAGTTTTATAAATTTCGTTGATTGTTATCAAAATGAAAAAGAAAGAAAGCTTAAATAGTGTTACAAAGAGAAACCCTAAAGGCATAAAGACAACAATGCCCCTAAAGGCTAAATTACAAAAATACCAAAGTCTTCAAGTCTTCAAAGGCCTGTGAGCTTCATTCAAAACTGATTTGGGCCAAGTGAAGTGGCTTTGGGCCCTCTCTATTGAAGCCCACATGCGTCTCTATTTGTTTGTTGCAGTCGGCCATGAAACACTGAACTAATCCCGCCATTGCTTATCTGAGTCTTTTGGTCATCTGCCTCGTAATTGGCCCTTCTGGTACTTGTAATGGGTCTTTTGCTTTGTTGTCGGCCTGGATCATGTCATCCTCTCCCTCTTGAAAAGGATTCGACCTCGAATCTGTACCTGCATCAAAAGGAGTTAAGTCAGAAACATTAAATGTAGCAGACACATTATACTTACCTTGTAAATCCAGCTTGTATGCATTGTCATTAATCCATTCCAAGACTTGAAATGGACCATCCCCTCTCGGTTGTAGCTTAGATTTACGTTGTTCAGGAAATCTCTTCTTGCGCATGTGTACCCAAACCCAATCTCCGGGCTGAAATACCACACGCTTTCTTCCCTTATTAGCATGAGAAACATATTGCTCATTCTTTCGTTGTATTTGCTCTCTTGCTTTCTCATGTATATGCTTCACCAAATCGGCTTTCCTCTTTCCATCTAGCCCCACATGCTCATCAACAGGCAAAGGTAACAAATCTAATGGAGTTAGTGGCTGAAAACCATAAACAATTTAAAATGGTGAGTAAGATGTAGATGAATGAATACTACGATTATATGCAAATTCAACAAAAGGTAAACAATCCTCCCAGGTTTTTAAGTTCTTATTGATAATAGTACGCAATAACTGAGTCAAAGTCCTATTAACAACCTCGGTATGACCATTAGTTTGGGGGTGGCAAGTAGTAGAATACAAAAGTTTTTTTCCCAACTTACCCCATAAAACTTTCCAAAAGTGACTAAGGAATTTGACATCACGATCTGAAACTATACTTCGTGGAATCCCATGGAGTCGTACTACTTCTCTAAAGAACAAGTCAGCAATGTTAGTGGCATCATCAGTTTTATGACATGCCATAAAGTGTGCCATCTTACTGAACCTATCAACCACTACAAAGATGAAATCTCTACCCTTCTTAGTCCTAGGTAAACCCAAGATAAAGTCCATCAATACATCTACCCATGGTTCACTAGGTATAGGCAATGGGGTATACAACCCATGAGGCATAACCTTAGATTTAGCCTGTTTACAAGTTAAACATTTTATCACACAAACGCTCAATATCTCTCCGCATTTTAGGCCAATAAAAATGTTCACTCAAAACCCCTAAGGTTTTGGCAATGCCAAAGTGCCCCATTAAACCTCCCCCATGTGCTTCCCTCACTAACAACTCACGCATACTACAAACAGGAATGCATAATCTATTCTCCCTAAACAGAAACCCATCATGTTGGTAGAATTTACTAAAAGCAGACTTTTCACATGCACCATAGATAGTACTAAAGTCAATATCACTAGCATAAAGTTCTTTAATAAATTCAAACCCAAGCATTCTTGCACTCAATGAAGTAAGTAAAGCATACCTTCGCGATAGTGCATCGGCGACAATGTTTTCCTTACCTTGTTTGTAGCGGATTACATATGGAAATGTCTCAACAAACTCTAACCATTTTGCATGTCGTTTGTTCAGCTTACCTTGGCCCTTCAGATGCTTCAATGATTCATGATCTGTATGGATCACAAACTCTCGAGGCCACAAATAATGCTGCCAAGTCTCAAGGGCTCGCACTAGTGCATACAACTCCTTGTCATATGTGGGGTACCTCAAAACCGCTCCATTCAGCTTCTCACTAAAGTAAGCTATTGGTTGCTTTTCTTGCATAAGAACCGCTCCAATGCCTATCCCGAATGCGTCACACTCAATCTCAAATGTCTTCTCAAAGTTGGGTAGTGTCAAGACTGGTGCACTACACAACTTCATTTTCAGATCCTGGAATGCACGCTCCTGCTCTTCACCCCCCATTTGAAGTCAACAGTCTTCTTCACTACTTCAGTCAATGGTGCTGCAATACTACTGAAGTCCTTAACAAATCTACCGTAGAAGCTTGCTAATCCATGGAAGCTTCTGACTTCTGTCACTGTTGTTGGTGTTGGCCAATCCTGAATTGCCTTCACCTTTTCTAAATCGACTCTCGATGCCATCTGCACTCACAACAAATCCAAGGAAAACAATTCTATCCATACAAAAGTGCACTTATCAAAGTTAGCATACAGTTTTTCTTGCCTTAACACATCAAGAACATGCTTCAAATGCATGACATGCTCATCTACTGTTTTACTGTAAACTAAGATGTCATCAAAATAAACCACAACAAACTTACCTAAAAATGCACGCATAACATGATTCATCAATCTCATAAATATGCTAGGTGCGTTTGAAAGACCAAATGGCATAACTAACAATTCATACAAGCCATACTTAGTCTTAAATGCAGTTTTCCACTCATCTCCCTCTCTCATGCGAATTTGAAGGTATCCACTCTTTAAATCAATCTTACTAGGAGGTTTCTTTGTGATGAGAAGCTCTCGTTGTGTGGTGTAGTTGAAACCAAGGTTAAGGAGGTTAATTTTGTGAATGTCTCTCGTGCGATTAATCCTTCATGGAAGTTTTTTTGCAATTCTGATGTTAGCCCGTTGGGTCGTATCTGGGTTTGTTGGAACCCTAGTGACATTGATGTTAGCATTATTCACTCTTCAGTTCAAGTTATTCATTGCAGCGTGTCTCATATCTCTGGGAGGTGGAATTGTGTAGTTTCGGTGGTTATATGGTGAGTGTGACTACGAGAAGCGTCGGGAACTTTGGGCTTACCTGATTTCTAGTGGTAGTGTTTTTGATGATTCTCCGTGGCTTGTTTTGGAGACTTCAATGCCATCCGTTCTCCGATTGAGCATTGTGGTGGGTCTGTGGCTTGGCCGGCTTGGAAAGATGATTTGGGCTACTGTTTGGGTCAGGCTGGTTTGGATGACCTTCAGTTCTCTGGTTGTCAGTTTACTTGGTTTAATAAGCAGATTCAGTCTCCTATTTGGCGTAAGCTAGACCGTATTCTTGTTAACTCTTCTTGGGAGTGTTTCTTCCCGGGTTCTTCTGCCCGCTTTCTCCCCCCCGGATTTCTGATCATTCTCCTATGGTAGTTAAGCTTGCAGAGCTCCCTAAGAGGAAAATCCCCTTTAAATTCTTTGATTTTTGGGCTGATCATCCTGATTTTCTCTCTATTGTGGCTAGAGCGTGGAATATTGATGTTCATGGCACTCCTATGTTCCGTTTATGTTGTAAGTTGAAGAGTGTTAAGGTGGCCTTGAAGAAGTTTAATGTTGAGCATTTCTCTAAGATTCCGTGTCGAGTCTTGGAGATTAGGAAGGAGTTGGACAGAGTGCAATGTGTTTTACAGGACCACCCTAGTGACCCTGCTCTGCTAGCAGAAGAAGCTAGCCTTTCGTTACGGTATGGAGACTTGAGCCGGGCTGAGGAAGGCTTCAATAGACAGAAATCTCGTGTTCAGTGGCTTAACCTTGGGGATCAGAATACTAAATTCTTCTTTACTACTGCTATGAAGAGTTTTCACGGTCGCAGCAAGATTACTACTATCACTAAGGAGGATGGGACCCGCTTGGAGGAAGATGTATTGGTTAGAGATGAGTTTGTTTCCTTTTTTGAGACTCTTTTAGGTCCCCAGCATGGTCAGCAGGATTTTGATAGGGGGGCCATTCAATCTGCCATTTCTAGACATATGACTGTCGAGCAGAGTGAGACTCTTTCCCGGGAGGTTTCAGACGATGAGATTAAGGCTGTCCTTTTCGCGTTGAAGGATAATAAAGCTCCAGGCCCAGATGGGTTTACTTCGAGTTTCTTCAAGAAGTCTTGGAATATTGTTGGGAATGATGTTCTTTGTGCTATTCACTATTTCTTTTCTTCTGGGCGTCTCTTGAAGCAGGTTAATGCTACTTATATTGCTCTGATTCCTAAGTTTCCTAACCCTTCTCAGGTTAAAGATTATAGGCCTATTTCTTGCTGAAATACTATTTACAAGTGTATTGCTAAGCTTATTGCGAATAGGATCAAGGTTATCCTTCCTTCGTGATCAGTCATAATCAATCTGCTTTTGTTGCGAGACGGCGTATCAGCGACAATATTCTTTTATGTCAGGAATTGGTTCGGAATTATCACCGGACTGGTAGTTCCCCGAGATGTGCTCTTAAGATTGACTTGATGAAAGCTTATGACTCTGTTCGTTGGGATTTCTTGGTTGAGGTGTTACGGACTTTTGGTATTCCTGAGAGGATGGTGGGTTGGATTCAGGAATGTATGACTATTACCAGGTTTTCTTTGTCTATTAATGGAGAGTTGCATGGTTTTTTCTCTGGGGGTCGTGGGTTGCGACAAGGTGATCATATGTCTCTTTATCTCTTTGTTATGGCTATGGAAGTTCTGTCAGGTCTTCTTCGTAATATGGCTCTTAATCCGGGTTTCAAGTTCCACTGGCGGTGTTCTAAGGACCGTCTTACTCATCTCTGCTTTGCGGATGACCTATGATTTTTGTAAAGCAGATGCTTCCTCGGTTTCCTTGATCAAGGATTGTCTCGGGCAGTTCAGTGGTTTATCAGGTTTAATCCCGAATCCAGCTAAAAGTCATTTCTTCTTCTTTCTGGTATCTCTTCTACCATTCAGGGCCAACTGCGTCATGTTTTGGGGTTCCAAGTTGGGGTTCTTCCAATGAGGTACTTAGGAGTCCCATTGATCTCTACTAAACTTTGGGCCTCAGATTGTGCTTCTCTTGTGGATCGTATTGTTATGCGTGCTAAGAGTTGGAGTAGTAAGTTTCTCTCTTTTGCGGGTCGGCTTCAGCTTATTAAGTCGGTTTTGTTCTCCATTCAAGTTTATTGGTCTTCCTTATTTATTCTTCCTAAGTCTGTTATTAGGAAGGTGGAGACGATTCTGCGTTCTTTCCTTTGGAAGGGTAGTGCGCTTACCTCTAATGGGGCGAGAGTGGCTTGGAGTAGAGTTTGTTTACCTTTAAAGGAGGGGGGGCTGGGGATTAAGAGTTTGGATACTTGGAATAGAGCGGCTATTGTTAAGCACATTTGGTTTCTTTGTTCTGGCCAGGTTTCATCTTGGTCGAATTGGGTCCACTCTTATTTGTTGAGGGGGAGAAGTTTTGGGAGGTCCCATGTCCTACTGATTGCTCTTAGAGTTGGCGTAAGATCTTCGAGCTTCGTTCTTGGTCCCGGCGGCGGATGAAAGTAAGGATTGGGAATGGTGAGAAACTTTATTGTGGTTTGATTACTGGCATCCTCTGGGCCCGATTGTGGACACAATGGGTGAGAGAGTGATTTATGACTCTAGCTTGGATAGGATGGCCACAGTTGCTTCCATTATCTCTAATTCTACTTGGCGTTGGCCCCCATCTAGGTCTGCTGCCCTTGTTGACTTGGCTCAGTCCCAGCTTCCGTCGCCTTCTAGTTTGCGGGAGGACGTGCTGATTTGGGAGGATGATAAAAGGGGGAGATTTTCTGTGGGTAGTGCCTGGAACGCCATGCGTTCTAGGGGAAATTTGCTGCTTTGGTCTCGAGTTGTTTGGTTCCGGAAGGCTATTCCCCGCCATTCCTTCTTACTTTGGATGTCTATTCGGGAGACCTTTGTACCCAGGATTGTTTGATGAGGTTTGGTATCTCTACTTGCTCGCGTTGTATTCTCTGTGGTTGTTCAAGTGAGAACACTGATCATCTTTTCTTCCAGTGCACCTTCTCTTCGAAGGTCTGGTCGTCTGTGCTGGCTATGTGTGGGATAGATTGACTCACCGGGATTGGCGTCATTCTGTTGAGTGGTTATGTCAGTTCACTGATGCCTCTCTATGTCACCTTCTGGTGCGTCTTGTCCTTTGCCGTGACAGTCTACCATATTTGGAGGGAGAGGAATGCTCGCACTCATGATATGCCTTTTCGGCCTGTTTCTACTCTCATTTATGATATTGTCTTTGATGTTCGGAACCGTGCTAGCCTTTTACGTAAGGTGAAACCATCTTATGACAATAAATGGCTTCACTTTTCTTGGCACTTGCCCGTTGACATGTTCTGATTGTTCTTTTGCTTGTAGCCTTTCGGCTTTTCTTCTAGGAGGGCGTGTCCTCTCTAGTTGCCTGTGGTATGCCCCTTTGCTCTTTGTATAGTTTTCTTTTGGTTATAATACTTACTTTATCCAAAAAAAAAATTTGGAACCATGCAATTCATCCAACATGTCATCCAGTCTAGGAATGGGGTGACGATACTTACCGTAATATTGTTGATAGCTCGGCAATCAACGCACATACGCCACGTCCCATCTTTCTTAGGAACTAGAAGCACTGGTACTGCACAATGACTCATGCTTTCCCTTACATACCCCTTGTCCATCAACTCCCGTACTTGCCTTTGTAGCTCCTTTGTCTCCTCGGGATTGCTCCTATAAGCCGGTCTGTTAGGAATGACTGCTCCAGGTATGAAGTCTATCTGGTGCTCAATACCTCTAATGGGTGGAAGCCCACTAGGTATGTCCTCTATCAGTACGTCACTGTAATCCTGTAAAAGAGATGAAATAGACACAGGAAGCAAAAGGTCAGAGTTAGTAAAATAAATATGAGGCTCCTTATAGACTAACAATAGCATGAGCTTGCTAGCCTTGAACGCTTTCCTCGCTTCACCTTCACCCATGTAGAAACTCTTTTTAACTCTCCTTTTTGTTTTCCCCTCACGTTCACTCACACTCCCCTTGGGAACTCCCACGGCCTTGGCCTTATTTTTCTCACCAGATACACCACTCTCACTAGTCTCACCCAAGGTGGTGTTTCCCTTCGCTCTCTCTTTGTCACGTTCAAGTTGCAACTTAACCTGATCTTCATGGACTTGTGCAGGTGTAAGTGGGTATAATGTAATGGGTTTTCCCTTATGCTGGAAAGAGTACTTGTTTTTTTTGGATAAGGTAAGTATTATAACCAAAAGAATAACCTTCTTATCAAACTGCCACGGTCTGCCCAAAAGAATATGTCCTGCATGCATCGGTATCACATCACATAGGACATCATCTGTGTGTGGCCCAATGGTAAAGCTCAACAATACCTACTTGACACACTATTTTCCCACAATCATTTAACCACTGCAACTTGTAAGGCTTCAGGTGTCTCAAACAACTCAACCCCAATCGCTCAATCAAAGCTGTGCTAGCAACATTAGTACAACTGCCCCCATCGATGATCATACTACATCCCTTGCCATTCACACGGCACCTGGTATGGAATGTTCTCCCTCTGCTGCACACTCTCATCTCATCCTCTACAACATGTGCACTCAAAGCACGCTTGACAACTAAGGAAAAGTTATTCAGCGGGTATGCAGCTCCCTCATGGTCACTAGCATCCTCCAACTCTGGCATCTCCTCCTCGACCTCACTATCGGTAAAGTACACCTCTCCACTCTTCTTATCAATCACTAAGGTACGCATATTGGGACATTGTGAAGCATAGTGTCTCATGCCCAAACACTTAAAACACTTGACATCCTTAGTTCTAGCAGCTGCACCCTCAGGTTTTTGGTCTAGTTTTGCTCGGTTCTGCAGCCTCTTTACCCTTGGCACTAGGTTCGGCCCTAGGCTTATTAAAGCCTCCACTGAACTCGCCTCTAGGCTTGTCAAAGCCTCCATCTCGCTTCTCATTCGGAACCCATTTTCCCTTCCATGCAGAAGTAGCCTGAGTACCAAATCTGGATGTTGACCTTTTCTTGAGTTGCCTTTCTACCTTGATAGCCATGTGAAGCATATCCTCCAAATCAACATAGTGATGCAACTCCACCATGTTTGCAATCTCTCTATTCAATCCCCCTAGAAACCGTGCCATAGTAGCTTCTGCATCCTCAACTATATTTGCCCTGATCATGGCAACTTCCATCTCGGTGTAATAGTCCTCAACACTTTTGGTCCCCTGATACAGATGTTGTAGTTTCTGATATAATTCCCTATAGTAATGGCTGGGTATAAATCTCTTTCTCATGAGACCTCTAAGTTCTGCCCAAGTCTGAACCGGCCTCTCATAATTTCTTTCCTCCTCCGAGTAGAGACAAGCTGATCCCACCAAATCATAGCATAATCGGTAAACTCAATTGCTGCCAGATTGATCTTCTTCTCGTCAGAGAAGTGATGACAGCTGAAAATCAATTCTATTTTCTTTTCCCATTCTAAATAAGCTTCAGGATCATTCTTGCCGTGGAATGTTGGTATCTTGATCTTGATGTTACCTAGATCACCATCTACATCTCCTCATCTACCATATCCACTCATATCATAATCCCCTCTTCTGGCATCAAATTCATTTCTATCATCAAACCGTCTATCCCTCATATCATTCCTCCTATCAAACCTCCTATTAGGCCTCCTATCATGCCCAGGCTGAAATCTCTCCTCCACATCATCAAGACCATCAGAATCATCAAACTCATTTTCAGCTTCCTCTCATCTGGTGGTACATACTGTGGTGGTACACGTCGAGGTGGCACATTATGAGGTGGTGGTACATTCTGAGGTGGTGGTATATGCTGCTGGGGTGGTGGTGCTCTGGGACCGCTACCAGTTTGAATACTCTCTACACTCTTGGACAATCTCTCCAAAGCAGTATTCATGTTCTCCATCATATCTGTAAATTTCCTATCCAAAGCCTCAAGCTTTTCATCAGTGGTTAGACCTGCCATCTCAACACTAAACAAACAGATTAGAAATAACAAGAAAGTAAAGCAAATATGTAAATCCTCACAATCTCACGTGTTTACACTCGAATGATATCACTCCACTCGTGTTTGCACTCTATTGGCTTTTACCCGATACTGTGCTCACAATCACTTCCTTTTACCACTCTTGAGTTCGTCCTCAATTCAAATGTGAATCACACTTAATCCAAGAATACAAACCAAATGTAGTCCTCAAGCCAGCATGAAACACAAGGTCTAATAATATATATGGGACAGGTGGAAACAAAATGCGAACAGGAATAGCAACGACGAAGACTCAATCAATAATACTTAAACTAAGTATTTGGAATAAAGAAGTGAACAATTAGCACAATGGAAAAAAAAATAAGCATGCAAATTCACGGTCGTATGCAATTTCGGGAGAAAATTTGGCACCGCTATAGAAATTTTGATGGGATACCCTCCACGGGCACCTAAATGATAATATGGAAGAAACTAAATTCAACCAAAAAAATTTCACTTTTTTTTTCTGCTCAAGTGATCACTATCACTCAAGTCCCTTTTTTTTTTTTTTGATAACGTCAGATGCTGATACTGTGGTTCTGATTTCCGAGGCTGATTTAGGTTCTGATTTCAGAGGATGATTTACAGGGTCTGATTTTAGAGGGTTTTGGTCAGGGTCTGATTTCAGAGGCTACTGGTCAGTGTCTGATTTCAGAGGTTAATTTTCAGGGTCTGATTTCAGAGGCTACTGGTCAGGGTCTGATTTCAGAGGCTACTATTCAGTGTCTGACTTCAAAGGCTACTGGTCAGGGTCTTATTTCAGAGGTTACTTTTCAGGGTCTTATTTCAGAGGTTACTATTCAGTGTCAGACTTCAGAGGCTACTAGTCAGGGTCTGATTTCAGAGGTTACTTTTCAGAGTCTGATTTTTAGAGGCTAATCTTCAGGGTCTGATTTCAGAGACTAAGTTTCAGGGTCTGATTTCAGAGTCATATTTCAAAGGCTAAGTTTTTAGAGTCTGATTTCAGAGTATGAATTCAAAGTCAGATTTCAAATTTCACTAGGGTTTTAGAAACAAATCACACAGCCGCCAAAGAACATGCTTATGTCTTCAACATATGCTAAAGAACAGAAAGTATATGACGAACTGATATGAAGAACAAACAAAAAAATCCCAGAACTGGAAAATGATAAAAGATGAACTGATATGCAAAACACAATAAAATCATATCCAGAAATAAACAAAACGAAAACAGAAACAAGATCCAACAAGAACCGAAACGAAAATAACAAGAACGAAAATAAAAAAAGAATAAAAAAAAGAAAAGATACGAAAAATCAGACCTTGGAACCCTGAGCTCTAGATACCAAATGACAAGAAACCCACTTAGATTCGAAATCCAAGCAAACCCCAAGCAACAGACAGAACCCCAAGAACCGCGAATATGATTTTGTAGAAACAAAACCCTTCCAAGGCCACAAAGAAGACCCAGAAAGAACTAGCCCTTGAGAACCTTTAAGATGAATCCTTGTAGTGTTTTGCTAGCAATGGAGACGCCACTAAGTTTGCCAAAACTTAGATAAGTCGATTCAAACTTGAAAAGGGGAATCCCTCCCTTACAAGAATTCGGCCATAGCCAAAGCTTTAAGCTTTTGAGTTTTATAAATTTTGTTGATTGTTATCAAAATGAAAAAGAAAGAAAGCTTAAATAGTGTTACAAAGAGAAACCCTAAAGGCATAAAGACAACAATGCCCCTAAATGCTAAATTACAAAAATACCAAAGTCTTCAAGTCTTCAAAGGCCTGTGAGCTTCATTCAAAACTGATTTGGGCCAAGTGAAGTGGCTTTGGGCCCTCTCTAATGAAGCCCACATGCATCTCTATTTGTTTGTTGCAGTCGGCCATTAAACTCTGAACTAATCCTGCCATTGCTTCTCTGAGTCTTTTGGTCATCTGCCTCGTAATTGGCCCTTCTGGTACTTGTAATGGGTCTTTTGCTTTATTTTCGGCCTGGATCATGTCAAGTTCTGTTTGCAGCTGAGCTGGGCTACACAACAGGCTAAGGATTACGGTCTCATCAATGATCCAAGTATGTTACTTCGACAGTGTCATTTGATTAGTGAGATCGTACATCGTGGCGATGTCAAGATCGAAAATATCATTTCAGGTGATAACCTTGCAGATCCGTTGACGAAAGATATTTCTCAGCAAAAGTTGAGCGACCCGTACATAGTTTAAGTGTTAGACACTTGAGTGATTGGCTATAGGCCAAGTGGGAGATTGTTGGACAATTATGACTCATATCATCACTATTTGTAAAAGACATGGTGTTTTTGAATTACTAGATATATAAATGATAAAATTCCATATGATTATTATCGGATTAATAAGATATGAAACAATATTAATCCACGCAAGGTTTAATCATTAAATATCCATAGTCGTAGAATTATCGAGACTGGACATCGATAATGCGGAATAGCCTAGTATTACACTTGTGCGCGTTATGGAAACTTAACGGCATAGTTCTAATATATTTAAGTATGGATACTTATGCAAATGTGATAGGAGGTTCTGTTAGCCGTTTGACCGGGAACAGCTTCGTTCTGGATAGACCCCTCGGAATCCCATTGGTAGTATGACTATGTGTCTATGGGAATCCGAATCATGGTAGGTGTATGTGGTCTTAACTTGAGACTTGCAATCGCTAATACTTGCGACAATCAGTACGCTTTGGTTTTGGTCGTTCAAGAGCTTTAACAGGTTCTGTGTACACCTATTCTGGGTTTACTGAGAATCGTAGTGTATTGGGTGTGATGTCAAGATGGAATTATCACTTCAGTCATATGGAGATGATGATCACGCAGAGATACAGAACTAGTACTCTTAAATGCTGCAGCTATCGAGATAATATGACTAGGTCATGATTATCCGATTACAGAGACTAGATGCCAGTGATCCGATATATGCTTCGTACGGGGTAGACACAATTCCAGCCCTATGCCTAGCATGTGACATCCGATACTGGATAGCAATACACAATACTTTGTATACTACGCCCGATAAAGATTATATATTCTTCGTTGAATATTTCTGGAGAATTGGGTAGGCACGGTGCTTTGCTAGAAGCCAACCATGTCTTGTAAATCGGTAAGAACGTGGTACCGGGTCGCACGTGGTCGGATAGTCCGATGACCGTATTTACTGCCAACATTTCCATGGATCTATTGGGTCGCTTCCTGAAGATTCACCGATGACATTTGACTCGAATAGAATTAATCTAGGATTAATTATGAGAAAGAAAATTAATCTGGGATTAATTACGGCAAGAATTAATTGGGGTTAATTATCAAAGAGAAAATAATCTGGATTAATTGCGTAAAGAATTAATCTGGGATTAATTCATGTAGAAGAGAGAACGCGATTAATTTGGAATTAATCGGCAAAATAAATTTAATAGTTAAATTGGATCTTACGATTTAATTTATTTGGGCTAAAATAATATATCGGATATATTAATTGAAATTGGATTTCAATACGGAATTAAAATTGGATTTTAATTCAAGCGAACAAATTAATTTAGAATTAATTCGAAAGCGACTTCCGTAATAATTTTGCTGGGCATTATTATTTAATTAAATTGGATTTAATTACGTCGCGACGAAAAATTCGTTTAGTCGGATTATAATGAACCTGGGCCCAAAGTGTGTTGTGTAAGCCAACTTGAATTTGGAATTCAAATTTGGGTGGGACCCACAACTCACATCACATGTCAATTTGTGATGGTGGTAGTTGGCAGTAGTGTTTTGGATATTTTAAACACAAAACACAAAAAGTCAACGCAATTTTTAAAATAAGTTTTGGAAACTTAAAATAACTATTCACTCTCTCCCTCATTTGCTTCTCTTGGCCGAATACTACATTCTCTTGGAGAGAAAAATTTCTTTCAATTTTTAATCAAAGCTAGCACTTTGGGAGTCTTTGAAGGTGATAGGGAAACTCACCCTTGAGTTTAGAACTCAACGATTAAGCTTGGAGCTTCTACATCTATGAAAGTTTCAAATTCTCTACCGATTAATGTAAGTCCTCCGCAACTATTTTTGATTTTATTCACACACGAATCACGCATAGAGATCTCATGGCATGTCTAGGACACTAATAGGGAGGACGGATACCGATGCAGTCACTAGGGTTTGGAGTCCACCAGATCAAGTCAGGGAGTGTGTGAGTCCAGTCAGTTCAAGTAAAAGATATGTATTAGTCATTGTTTGTGATAGTCGTGAAAAAGTAAAGTAATTGAGTACATAGTCATTAATGTTGAGTTTTGTGAGATATGTTATGAGCTTGGGCTTCGGTCCCGCACTTAAGATATTTAAATAAAAGAAAAGAGAGTATTAGTATATGTTTATGGTGTGAGAGTCAGAGGCTCAGGGGAATAGTACGACATATTCCATGCCGATAGCATCTCCCGGATTTGGGTGTTACATATGCTTTCTCTTTTTTCTCACAATTTCAATCTCATTGAAAAGATGAGAGAGTGGCTAGGGTTAGAATGTGAAGAGAAAAGCTTTCGATTTATATCTAGGATTTAAGTTAATTAAATGTACATTTACAAAATTAACCCTAACCCTAACCAAAACATATAAATATGGGCCAATGATATTTTTGTCACAACAAAATTATTAATTTCAAAATTAAATATAATATCAAATATAATTTAATTTGAAATTAAAATTTAATATGTAACTTATATCATGATATAATTTAAATATTTGATTTTGAATTAAATCAAATTTAACTTAAAAAAACAAATCATATATAAATGATTATCTAATAATCATTAAATATAAAAACTATATATTAAACACTTTAATATATAATTTCAAAGTGTGATATTATATAATCATTAATCAAATTAATAATTATATCAATAAATATTTCTCAATTATTTAATATTTTTCAAGTTAGTTCATAATTGGATTATCCAATTACTCTATGGACCTACATAAATAATTATATTTTTCTATAGTGTAACGAGCTAACATGGGGACCAAATGGACCTACAGTTCCGAGCTCCAATAATCTCAAAATATTAATTAAAATTTTTTAATTAAATATTCTAAATTATTAACTTTAGGTTATCCACTAAAAACCTAGAGCCGCACTCTCGTTACTGCAGATATATCTTAAACCGAAAGTCAACGGTGTCCACCGATATAATCACTGCATACAGATTGACACTCCACGAGTATCTCATAATTAGAGTCGGGTCATAATATCCGTTTTACCCCTCTAATTATTTTGTGCCAGTGGTTGTATCTTTTCCTCTTGCATATAAAGCCACACCCAATTGCCGGGGTCAAACACAATGCGTTGGAAACCTATTATTCTCACCAACTCTGCCTTTCCCTTATCATTCATACTCCCAAGCTTAATAACAATCAAAGATAATAAATCCATAGGAGTTAAAGAATTAGAATCATAATCAATCTCATAAGGCAAGTAAAAACTAGAAGGATGATGAATGCATCTATTATATGCAAACTCTGGCCCCGCTATTGCGTCTGTGATCTTCTTAACTCTTTGGCGTGTGATTGGGCCTGTTGGCAATTGCAAAGGCTCTAATGTTCCTTGGGTGACTGCATTCATGTCAAATGTTGTCCCTTGGATCATGTCAGTAGACTCAGGAGCCACAGACCATGTAGCGAAGGATAGAGATACCTTCGTGGAATTTCGACGAATTTCACTTGGGGTGAAGTGGATATATTTTGGCAACAACTCACGGGTTGAAGTCAAGAAGTGAAAACATGCAAGTTAGTCATGCATGGTGAAAAACTTTACTACTACATGATGTATTGTTTTGCTCCACAAATTCGTCGAAATTTAGTTTATGTGTTGGTTTTTGTTAATTTAGGTTTCAATTTGAACTTCCATAAATTTGGTGTTGATTTGTACTTAGGTACAATACACTATGGTTATGGTTATTTTATTGATGGTTTTATTGTATTGAATGTTGAATGTTTCAATCAAATTCAAGTTTTTCGTTTGTTACTTCATCTGTCAGTAATGATAGTGATGTAATTGTGTGGCATGCTAGACTTGGCCACATTGGCCAGCAAAGAAGGAACAGATTAGCCAAAGAAGGCTTTCTAGGAAATATTGAGAAGGTAGAATTGTCAACCTGTGAATATTGCTTGGCTGGAAAAACTGCGAGAAAATCATTTGGAAAAGGGACTAGAGCAGAATTTCCATTACAATAATCCATTCAATATATGTGGTCCAATGAATGCAGGGCAAGGCATGGAGCATCTATTTCATCCATTCATAGATGATTTTAACGCTTTAGTTCGTCTATTTGATTGCTCAGAAATCTGAAGCATTAGAATGTTAAAGCACTACGCACTACGCACTGACCGTGGTCGTGAGTACTTATCTGATCATTCAGAGAATTATGTGATGAAAAAGGAATTAGTCGTCAGTTGACTACTTCTGCTCTGCTACCCTCAACAAAATGGTGTTGCGGAAAGAAGAAATATAACTCTTCTTGAAATGGTTAGGTCTATGATGGCACAAGCAAATTTGCCGATAACCTATTGGGGTGATGCATTATTAAATGCCACAATATGTACTTAACCGAGTGCCATCAAATCTGTTGCCTGGTCCATGAGTTATGGACAGGTCGCAAACTAGATATTCACTTTCTGAAACCTTGGGGTTGTGCGGCCTATGTTCATATGCGTTCTCACTAATGGAAAGTGACGCGGACTCACTTGGAGGATTAGGCCAAGCAAACCCCTCGCAGCGGACAGAACCCCAAGAACCGCGAATTTGATTTTGTAGGAACAAAACCCTTCCAAGGCCACAAAGAAGACCCACAAAGAACTTGTCTTTGAGAACCCTTAAGATGATTCCTTGAAGTGTTCTGCTAGCACGGAGACGCCACTAAGGTTGCCACGCCTTAGATAAGTCGATTGCATGAAATAAGGGGAATCCATCCCTTAAGCAATTTTTGGACAAAGCCAAGCTCTCAATGGAAGATGATTTCGAAATTGGTGATTAGCTTCTCATTAAGATGAAATGAGTTTAAATAGTACAATGAAATAAACCCTAATGGGTGCAAAATGACCAAAACACCCTAAGTTGCTAACTAATGGCTATTAAATTCCATGCCCTTAATAGAAATTTAATAACAAACACAAAGTCAAAAAAACAAAGACTTAATCAATAACAAACAAAGACTTAATAAATAACTTTGCCTAAAGTAAAAACACAAAATCATAAAAGTCAACAAATGTGGAAAACTTTTCCAAATTTGTCTAAAGTTGTTTCCTTGCACCAAAAGTCCTCCAAATTCGTGGATTCCATGTATAAAGGCATAATGATATGTCATAAAGTCCAATAAGTCTTGTCTTGGCCGAATATTTAGTGTCGGGCTTGAATCGGCTTGATCCGTTAAAAATATACTCGGCTTCAAGATTGCTGGTGCGTTACTCTGGTATGACTTGGGTCAAGTGAAATAAGCTTGGACCCACTCCATTGAAGCCTCATGTGACGCCAATATGCCCCGGAGTTGTCTGTCACACTCGACCATGGCATTCTGCGCTAGCCCGCCATTGCGTCTCTGATCTTCTTAGCTCTTTGGCGTGTGATTGGCCTGTTGGCAATTGCAAAGGATCTAATGTTCCTTGAGTTGTTGGATTCATGTCATTCCCTCCCTCTTGAAAAGGATTCGACCTCGAATCTGTACCTGCATAAAAAAGAGTAAGTCAGAAACATTAAATGTCGCAGACACATTATGTTTACCTTGTAAATCCAGCTTGTATGCATTTTCATTAATCCGTTCCAGACTTGAAATGGACCATCCCTCTCGGTTTGTAGCTTGGATTTACGCTGTTCAGGAAATATTTCCTTTCGCATGTGTACCCAAACCCAATCTCCAGGTTGAAATACCACACGTTTTCTTCCCTTATTGGCATGAGAAGCTATTGTTCATTCTTTCGTTGTATGTGCTCTCTTGCTTCTCATGTATGTGTTTCACCAAATCAGATTTCTTTTTTCCATCTAACCCTGCATGCTCATCAACAGGCAATGGTAACAAATCTAATGGTGTGTAGTGGTTGAAAACCAAAACAATTCAAATGGTGAATAAAATGGTGAATAAGATGTGGAAGAATGAAGCTACGATTATAAGCAATTCAACAAAAGGCAAAAATCCTCCCAAGTTTTCAAGTTCTTAGAGACAAATAGTACGTAATAACTGAGTCAAAGTCCTATTAACCACTTCAGTCTGTCCATCGGTTTGGGGATGACAAGTAGTAAAGACAAAAGTTTTGTTCCTAACTTACCCCATAAAACTTTCCAAAAGTGACTAAGGAATTTTAACATCACGATCTGAAACTATACTCCGTGGAATTCCATGGAGTCGTACCACTTCTCTAAAGAATAAGTCCGCAATGTTAGTGGCATCATCAGTTTTATGACATGCTATAAAGTGTGCCATCTTACTGAACCTATCAACCACTACAAAGATGGAATCTCTACCATGCCTAGTCCTAGTAAACCCAATATAAAATCCATTGATACATCTAACCACGGCTCACTAGGTACATGCAACGGTGTATACAACCCATGAGGCATAACCTTAGATTTAGCCTTTTTACAAATCAAGCATTTATCACACAAACGCTCAATATCCTCTCCGCATTTTAGGCCAATAAAAATGTTCACTCAATACCCCTAGGTCTTAGAAATGCCAAAGTGCCCCATTAAACCTCCCTCATGCGCTTCTCTAACTAACAACTACGCATACTACAAACAGGAATGCATAATCTATTCTCCCTAAACAGAAACCTGTCATGTTGATAGAATTATTAAAGGGAGACTTTTCACATGCAGCATAGATGACAAGAAACCCACTTGGATTCGAAATCCAAGCAAACCCCAAGCAACGGACAGAACCCCAAGAACCGCGAATATGATTTTTGTCCAAGGCCACAAAGAAGACCCACAAAGAACTTGCCCTTGAGAACCTTTAAGATGAATCCTTGTAGTGTTTTGCTAGCAATGGAGACGCCACTAAGTTTGCCAAAATTTAGATAAGTCGATTCAAACTTGAAAAGGGGAATCCCTCCCTTACAATAATTCGGCCATAGCCAAAGCTTTAAGCTTTTGAGTTTACAAATTCGTTGGGTCCTTCAAATGAAGAAGAAAGTAAGTTTAAATAGTGTTACAAAAGAAACCCTAAAGGCAAAAAGACATAATGCCCCTAAAAACGAAATTACACAAATATCAAGTCTTTAAGTCTTTAAAAGCCTAAAAATCTTTATTCTAAACTGATTTGGACAAGTGAAATGGCTTTGGGCCCTTCCATCGAAGCCCACATGCGCCTCTATTTGTTGGTTGCAGCTGGCCATAAAAACTTGAACTAATCCCGCCATTGCTTCTCTGAGTCTTTTGGTCCTCTGCCTCGTAATTGGCCCTTCTGGTACTTGTAATGCGTCATTTGGTTTGTTGTCTGCCTGGATCATGTCATCCCCTCCCTCTTGAAAAGGATTCGACCTCGAATCTGTACCTGCATCAAAAGGATTTAAGTCAGAAACATTAAATGTAGCAGACACATTATACTTACCTTGTAAATCCAGCTTGTATTGCATTGTCATTAATCCGTTCCAAAACTTGAAATGGACCATCCCCTCTCGGTTGTAGCTTAGATTTACGTTGTTCAGGAAATCTCTCCTTGCGCATGTGTACCCAAACCCAATCTCCAGGCTGAAATACCACACGCTTTCTTCCCTTATTAGCATGAGAAGCATATTGCTCATTCTTTCGTTGTATTTGCTCTCTTGCTTTCTCATGTATGTGCTTCACCAAATCGGCCTTCCTTTTTCCATCGAGCCCCGCGTACTCATCAACAGGCAAAAGTAACAAATCCAATGGAGTTAGTGGCTGAAAACCATAAACAATTTCAAAAGGTGAAAATGAAGTAGAAGAATGAATGCTACGATTATATGCAAACTCAATAAATGGCAAACAATCTTCCCAACTCTTCAAATTCTTGCCAACTATAGTGCGCAATAATTGAGATAAAGTCATATTAACTACTATGTTTGTCCGTCAGTCTGTGGATGACATGTGGTAGAATACAATAGTTTGGTGCCTAGTTTAGCCCACAACACCTTCCAAAAATGGCTAAGGAACTTAACATCTCTATCAGATACAATACTCTTAGGTATACCATGGAGTCGCACTATGTCTCTGAAAAATAAATCTGCAATGTTTGTAGCATCATCGGTTTTATGACATGCAATGAAATGAGCCATTTTACTAAACCTATCAACTACAACAAAGATTGAATCTCTACTCCTCTTTGTCCTAGGCAAACCTAACACAAAATCCATCGATATATCAACCCAGGGTTCACTAGGTACAGGCAAAGGAGTATACAAACCATGTGCATTAATTTAGATTTAGCATGCTTACATGTTAGACACTTATCACAAAAAAAAAAAAAAAATACGCTCAACATCACGTTTCATTTTAGGCCAATAAAAGTGCTCATGTAAAATAGCTAAAGTCTTAGTAATCCCAAAATGCCCCATCAAACCCCCCATGCACTTCTTTCACAAGCAACTCACGCATACTATAAGCAGGAACACACAACCTGTTCGCTTTAAATAAGAATCCGTCATGAATGTAAAACTTTCCAAAAGATGACTTTGCACAAGTAGCATAAATCTCACCAAAATCAGAATCACACTCATATATTCCTTAATCAAATCAAATCCCAACATCCGTGCATGCATTGAAGTAAGTAAAACATACCTGCGAGATAATGCATCAGCCACTATGTTTTCTTTACCTTGCTTGTAGAGTATAACATATGGAAATGACTCAACGAATTCCATCCATTTTGCGTGTCGCTTATTCAGCTTACCTTGACCCTTCAAGTGTTTTAATGATTCATGGTCGGTGTGGATCACGAACTCTTTAGGCCACAGTAGTGCTGCCATGTCTCAAGTGCTCTCACAAGCGCATATAACTCTTTGTCATACGTGGGGTACCTCAAAGCTGCTCCATTCAGCTTCTCACTAAAATAGGCTATTGCCGCTTTTCTTGCATGAGAACTGCTCCAATACCTAACCCTGATGCGTCACACTCAATCTCAATGTCTTCTCGAAGTTGGGTAGTGCTAAAATGGGTGCACTGCATAACTTCGCTTTAAGATCCTGGAATGCTCGCTCTTGCGCCTCGCCCCATTGAAAACCAACTGTCTTCTTTACTACCTACCTCAGTCATGGCGCGGCAATGCTATTGAAGTCCTTGACAAATCTCCTATAGAAGCTCGCTAACCCATGAAAGCTTCGGACTTCTGTCACTGTAGTTGGCGTAGGCCATTCCTGGATTGCCTTTACCTTCTCCACATCTACCTCGATGCATCTGCACCTCACAACAAAGCCAAGAAAAACAATTCTATCCATGCAAAATGTGCATTTGTCAGAGTTAGCATACAATTGTTCTTTTCGTAAAACATCAAGTACATGCTTCAAATGCATCACATGCTCATCTACTGTTTTACTGTAAACTAAGATGTCATCAAAATAAACCACAACAAACTTACCTAAAAATGCATGCATACATGATTCATCAATCTCATAAATGTGCTAGGTGCGTTTGAAGAAGACAAATGGCATAACTAACCATTCATACAAGCCATACTTAGTCTTAAATGCAGTTTTCCACTCATCTCCCTCTCTCATGCGAATTTGATGGTATCCACTCTTCAAATCAATCTTACTAAAAATTTTGGAACCATGCAATTCATCCAACATGTCATCTAGTCTAGGAATGGGGTGACGATACTTTACCGTAATATTGTTGATAGCTCGACAGTCAACGCACATACGCCACGTCCCATCTTTCTTAGGAACTAGAAGCACTGGTACTGTACAAGGACTCATGCTTTCCCTTACATACCCCTTGTCCATCAACTCTCGTACTTGCCTTTGTAGCTCCTTTGTCTCATCGGGATTACTCCTATAAGCCGGTCTGTTAGGAATGACTGCTCCAGGTATGAAGTCTATCTGGTGCTCAATACCTCTAATGGGTGGAAGCCCACTAGGTATGTCATCTGTCAGTACGTCACTGTAATCCTGCAAAAGAGATGAGATAGACACAGGAAGCAAATGGTCAGAGTTAGTAAAATAAATATGAGGCTCCTTGTAGACTACCCTCACCCATATAGAAACTCTTTTTAACTCTCCCTTTTGTTTCCCTCTCACGTTCACTCACACTTCCCTTGGGAACTCCCACGGCCCTGGCCTTATTTTTCTCACCAGATACATCACTCTCACTAGTCTCACCCAAGGTGGTGTTTCCCTTCGCTCTCTCTTTGTCACGCTCAAGTTGCAACTTAACCTGATCTTCATGGACTTGTGTAGGTGTAAGGGGTATAATGTAATGGGTTTTCCCTTATGCTGAAAAGAGTACTTGTTCTTGAACCCATCATGAATAACCTTCTTATCAAACTGCCACGGCCTGCCCAAAAGAATATGCCCAGCATGCATCGGTATCACATCACATAGGACATCATCTGTGTATGGCCCAATGGTAAAGCTCAATAATACCTGCTTTGTCACACTTATTCCCCACAATCATTTAACCACTCTGCAACTTGTAAGGCTTCGGGTGTCTCAAGCAACTCAACCCCAATCGCTCAATCAAAGCCGTGCTAGCAACATTAGTACAACTGCCCCCATCTATGATCATACTACATCCCTTGCCATTCACACGGCACCTAGTATGGAATATGTTCTTCTCTGCTGCACACTCTCATCCTCTCGACAACATGAGCACTCAAAGCACGCTTGACAACTAAGGATAAGTTATACAGCGGATATGCAGCTCCCTCATGGTCACTAGCATCCTCCAACTCTGGCATCTCCTCCTCGACCTCACTATCAGTAGAGTACACATCTCCACTCTTTTTATCAATCACTAAGGTACGCCTATTGGGACATTGTGAAGCATAGTGTCCCATGCCCAAACACTTGAAACACTTGACATCCTTAGTTCTAGCAGCTGCACCCTCAGGTTTTGGTCTAGTTTTGCTCGGTTCTGCAGCTTCTTTACCCTTGGCACAAGGTTCGGCCTAGGCTTATTAAAGCCTCCACTGAACTCGCCTCTAGGCTTGTCAAAGCCTCATCTCGCTTCTCATTTGGAACCCATTTTCCCTTCCATGCAGAAGTAGCCTGAGTACCAAATCTGGATGTTGACCTTTTCTTGAGTTGCCTTTCTACCTTGATAGCCATGTGAAGCATATCCTCCAAATCAACATAATGATGCAACTCCACCATGTTTGCAATCTCTCTATTCAAGCCCCCTAGAAACCGTGCCATAGTAGCTTCTGCATCCTCAACTACATTTGCCCTGATCATGGCAACTTCCATCTCTGTGTAATAGTCCTCAACACTTTTGGTCCCCTGATACAGATGTTGTAGTTTCTGATACAACTCCCTATAGTAATGGCTGGGTATAAATCTCTTTCTCATGAGACCTCTAAGTTTTGCCCATGTCTGAACCGGTTTCTCATAATTTCTCCTCCGTGTAGAGACAATCTGATCCCACCAAATCATAGCATAATCGGTAAACTCAATTGCTGCCAGATTGATCTTCTTCTCGTCTGAGTAGTGATGACAACTGAAAATCAATTCTATTTTCTTTCCCCATTCTAAATAAGCTTCAGGATCATTCTTGCCGTGGAATGTTGGTATCTTGATCTTGATGCTACCTAGATCACCATCTACATCTCTTCGCCTACCATATCCTCTCCGATCATAATCCTCTCTTCTGGCATCAAATGCACCTCTATCATCAAACTGTCTATCCCTCCTATCATTCCTCCTATCAAACCTCCTATTAGGCCTCCTATCATGCCTAGACTAAAATCTCTCCTCCACATCATCAAAACCATCAGGATCATCAAACTCATTTTCAGCTTCCTCTTCATCTGGTGGTACATACTGTGGTGGTACTCGGCGAGGTGGCACATTGTGAGGTGGTGGTACATTCTGAGGTGGTGGTACTCTGGGACCGCTACCAGTTTGAATACTCTCTACACTCTTGGACAATCTCTCCAAAGCAGTATTCATGTTCTCCATCATATCTGTAATTTTCTATCCAAAGCCTCAAGCTTTTCATCAATAGTTAGACCTGCCATCTCAACACTAAACAAACAGATTAGAAATAACAAGAAAGTAAAGCAAATATGTAAATCCTCACAATCTCACGTGTTTACACTCGAATGATATCACTCAACTCGTGTTTGCACTCTATTGGCTTTTACCCGATACTGTGCTCACAATCACTACGTTTTACCACTCTTGAGTTCTTCCTCAATTCAAATATGAATCACACTCAATCCAAGAATACAAAACCAAGCGTAGTCCTCAAGCTAGCATGGAACACAATGAACCCAATAATATATATATAGGGCAGGTGGAAACGAAATGTGAACAAGAATAGCAAGACGAAGACTCAATCAATAATACTTAAACTAGAGTATTTGTAATAAAGAAGTGAACAATTAGCACAATGGAAAAAAAAATAAGCATGCAAATTCACGGTCGTATGCAATTTCGGGAGAAAATTTGGCACCGCTATAGAAATTTTGATGGAATACCCTCCACAGGCACCTAAATGATAATATGGAACAAACTAGGTTCAACCAAAAAAATGCACTTTTTTACTCAATGGTTAAGTTTCAGGGTCTGAACTCAGAGTCTTATTTCAGAGGCAGATTTCAAAGGTTACGTTTTAGGTCTGATTTCAGACTTCACTTAGTTTTCACACTGCACTAGGGTTTTAGAAACAAAACACACAGCCGCCAAAGAACATGCTTATTCCTTAAACATATGCTAAGAACAAAATGACTATGACGAACTGATAGGAAGAACAGAACAGAAGCCCAGAACTGGAAAATGATGAACTGATATGCAACTATGACGAACTGACAGGAAGAACAGAACAGAAACCAAGAATTGGAAAAAGATGAACTGATATGCAGAACACAATAGAACCAGATCCAGAAAATGCTAAAAGCTTTATTCTAAACTGATTTGGGCCAAGTGAAATGGCTTTGGGCCCTTTCCATCGAAGCCCACATGCGCCTCTATTTGTTGGTTGCAGCTGGCCATAAAACTCTGAACTAATCCCGCCATTGCTTCTCTGAGTCTTTTGGTCCTCTGCCTCGTAATTGGCCCTTCTGGTACTTGTAATGCGTCATTTGGTTTGTTGTCTGCCTGGATCATGTCAATAGATGGTACTAAAGTCAGTATCATTTGCATAAAGATCTTTAATAAATTCAAACCCAAGCATTCTTGCACTCAATGAAGTAAGTAAAGCATACCTTCGCGATAGTGCATCAGCGACAATGTTTTCCTCACCTTGTTTGTAGCGAATTACGTATGGAAATGTCTCAATGAACTCCAACCACTTTGCGTGTCGTTTGTTCAACTTACCTTGGCCCTTCAAGTGCTTCAATGATTCATGATCAGTATGGATCACAAATTCTCGAGGCCACAGATAATGCTGCCAAGTCTCAAGGGCTCTCACTAGCGCATACAACTCCTTGTCATATGTGGGGTACCTCAAAACTGCTCCATTCAGCTTCTCACTAAGTAAGCTATTGGTCGCTTTTCTTGCATAAGAACAGCTCCAATGCCTATTCCGGATGCATCAAACTCAATCTCAAATGTCTTTTCAAAATTGGGTAGCGCCAAAACTGGTGCACTACATAACTTCATTTTAAGATCCATCTGAGATTTTCCTTTAGACTTTTTAGATTTTAGGAATTTCTTGAACTAGGTCAAATGTGCCAACCCATCACCATTTTCTTCTTCTTCATTACTTGAGCTAGCATCATCCCATTTTCTCACAAATAACTTAAGAGCTATTTTCTTTTTGTTATTTTATTCTTCACTTTGGTCCATCTTGAACTTTTCCTACCCAATCATCCAATTTTAAATTGTTGTTATTATTTGATTCCTTAATGGAGGAGGTGAAAATTCTATATTCTTTAGGGTAGGGGTGTTCGCGGTGCGGTTCGGGGAGGTTTTTTCATTTTTTACTTCAAACCACGCGGGTTGGCGGTTTGAGAAATTAGAAAAAGAAACCGCAAATTTGATAAGGAAAACCGCGGTGGTTCGGGTTGGCGGTTTGGGCGGTTCGTTTGACCACTTTGCGTGTCGTTTGTTCAACTTACCTTGGAGATTAGGAAGGAGTTGGACAGAGTGCAGTGTGCTTTACAGGACTACCCTAGTGACCCTGCTTTGCTAGCTGAAGAAGCTCGTCTTTCGTTACTGTATGGTGATTTGAGTCGGGCTGAGGAAGGCTTCAATAGACAGAAATCTCGTGTTCAGTGGCTTAACCTTGGGGATCAGAATACTAAATTCTTCTTTACCGCTATGAAGAGTTTTCACGGTCGTAGTAAGATTACTTCTATAACTAAGGAGGATGGGACCCGTGTGGAGGAAGATGTTTTGGTTAGAGGTGAGATTGTTTCTTTTTTTGAGACCCTTTTAGGTCCTCAGCATGGTCAGCAGGATTTTGATAGGGTGGCCCTTCAATCTGCTATTAATAGACATGTGACGGCTGAGCAGAGTGAGGCTCTTTCCAGGGAGGTTTCAGATGAGGAGATTAAGGCTGTCCTGTTCGGGTTGAAGGACAATAAAACTCCAGGCCCAGATGGGTTTAATTCGGGTTTCTTTAAGAAGTCTTGGAATATTGTGGGGAATGATGTCCTTTGTGCTATTCACTCCTTCTTTTCCTCTGGGCGTCTTTTGAGGCAGGTTAATGCTACATCTATTGCTCTGATTCCTAAGATTCCTAACCCTTCCCAGGTTAAGGATTATAGGCATATTTCTTGTTGTAATACTATTTACAAGTGTATTGCTAAACTTATTGCGAATAGAATCAAGGTTATCCTTCCTTCTGTGATCAGTCATAATCAATCTGCTTTTGTTGCGGGAAGACATATCAGCGACAATATTCTTTTGTGTCAGGAATTGGTTCGGAATTATCACCGGACTGGCAGTTCCCCGAGATGTGCTCTTAAGATTGACTTGATGAAAGCTTATGACATTGTTCGTTGGGATTTCTTGGTTGAGGTTTTGCGGATTGTTGGTATTCCAGAGAGGATGGTGGGTTGGATTCAGGAGTGTATGACTTCTACTAGGTTCTCTGTGTCTATTAATGGTGAGTTGCATGGTTTTTTCTCTGGGGGTCGTGGGTTGCGACAAGGTGATCATATGTCTCCTTATCTCTTTGTTTTGGCTATGGAAGTTCTGTCAGGTCTTCTTCGTAATATGGCTACTAATCCGGGTTTCAAGTTCCACTGGCGGTGTTCTAAGGAACGTCTTACTCATCTCTGCTTTGCGGATGACCTTATGATTTTTTGTAATGCAGATGTATCCTCGGTTTCCTTGATCAAGGATTGTCTCGGGCAGTTCAGTGGTTTATCAGGTTTAATCCCGAATCCAGCTAAAAGTCAATTCTTCTCTTCTGGTATCTCTACTACAATTCAAGGCCATCTGGGTCATGTTTTGGGTTTCCAAGTAGGGCCTTCCAGTGCGGTATTTGGGAGTCCATTTGATCTCTACTAAACTTCGGGCCTCTGATTGTGCTTCTCTTGTGGATCGTATTGTTATGCGTGCTAAGAGTTGGAGTAGTAAGTTTCTCTCTTATGCGGGTCGGCTTCAGCTTATTAAGTCTGTTTTGTTCTTCATTCAAGTTTATTGGTCTTCCTTATTTATTCTTCCTAAGTCTGTTGTTAGGAAGGTGGAGACGATTCTGCGTTCTTTTCTTTGGAAGGGTAGTGCGCTCACCTCTTCTGGGGCGAGAGTGGCTTGGAGCAAAGTTTGTTTACCTCTTAAGGAGGGGGGCTGGGGATTAAGAGTTTGGATTCTTGGAATAGAGCGGCTATTATTAAGCACATTTGGTTTCTTTGTTCTGGCCAGGTTTCCTCTTGGTCGAATTGGGTTCACTCTTATTTGTTGAGGGGGAGAAGTTTTTGGGAGGTCCCTTGTCCTACTGACTTGCTCTTGGAGTTGGCGTAAGATCTTGGAGCTTCGTTCTTGGTCCCGGCGGCGGATGAGAGTTAGGATTGGGAATGGTGAGAAGACTTTATTGTGGTTTGATTTTTGGCATCCTCTGGGCCCGATTGTGGACACGTTGGGTGAGAGAGTGATTTATGACTCTGGCTTGGATAGGATGGCCACAGTTGCTTCCATTATCTCTGATTCTGCTTGGCATTGGCCCCCTTCTTAGGTCTGCTGCCCTTGTTGATTTGGCTCAGTCCCATCTTTCGTCTCCTTCTAGTTTGAGGGAGGATGTGCTAGTTTGGGAGGATGATAGGAGTGGGAGATTTTCTGTGGATAGTGCCTGGAATGCCATGCGGACTAGGGGAACCTTGATGCATTGGTCTCTACTTGTTTGGTTCCGGAAGGCTATTCCCCGCCATTCCTTTCTTCTTTGGATGTCTATTCAGGGAGGCCTTTGTACTCATGATAGTTTGATGAGGTTTGGCATCTCTTCTTGCTCGCGTTGTATTCTCTGTGGTTGTTCAAGAGAGGACATTGATCATCTTTTTTTCCAGTGTCTTTTCTCTTCGAGGGTATGGTCGTCTGTTCTGGCTATGTGTGGGTTAAACTGAAGACGCCGGGATTGGCGTCAGATGTTGAGTGGTTATGTCAGTTCACTGATGCTTCTTTATGTCACCTATTGGTTCGTCTGTCCTTTGCAGCCTCAGTCTACCATATTTGGAGGGAGAGGAATGCTCGCACTCATGATATGCCTCTTCGGCCTGTTTCTAATCTTCTATTTGATATTGTTTTTGATGTTCGGAATCGTGCTAGCTTTTTACGCAAGGTGAAACCATCTTATGACAATAAATGGCTTCACCTTTCGTGGCACTTGCCTGATGACATCTTCTGTTAATCTTTTCTTGTAGCCTTTCGGCTTTTCTTCTAGGAGGGCTTGTCCTCTCTAGTTGCATGGGGTATGCCCCTTTGCTCTTTGTATAGTTTTCTTTTGATTATAATACTTACCTTATCCAAAAAAAAATGCACGCTCATGCTCTTGTCCCCATTTGAAACCAACAGTTTTCTTCACTACTTCAGTCAGTGGTGCAGCAATACTACTGAAGTCTTTAACAAATCTGCGGTAGAAGCTTGCTAATCCATGGAAGCTTCTAACTTCTGTCACTATCGTTGGTGTAGGCCAATCCTGAATCGCCTTCACCTTCTCTACATCAACTTCGATGCCATCTGCACTTACAACAAAACCAAGGAAATCAATCCTATCCATACAAAAAGTGCACTTACCAAAGTTAGCATACGGTTTTTTCTGTCTCAACACTTCAAGAACATGCTTCAAATGTGTAACATGCTCATCTAATGTTTTACTGTAAACTAAGATGTCATCAAAATAAACTACAACAAACTTACCTATAAAAGCACGCATAACATGATTCATCAATCTCATAAATGTGCTAGGTGCGTTTGTAAGACCAAATGGCATAACTAACCATTCATACAAGCCATACTTGGTCTTAAATGTAGTTTTCCACTCATCTCCTTCTCTCATGCGAATTTGATGGTATCCACTCTTTAAATCAATCTTTCTAAAAACTTTGGAACCATGCAATTCATCCAACATGTCATCTAGTCTAGGAATAGGGTGACGATACTTTACCGTTATATTGTTGATCGCTCGACAATCAACGCACATACGCCACGACCCATCTTTCTTAGGAACTAGAAGAACTGGTACCGCACAATGACTCATACTTCTCTAACATACCCTTTCTCCATCAACTCCCTCACTTGCTTCTGAAGTTCCTTCGTCTCCTCCAGATTGCTTCGGTAGGCTGGTCTGTTGGGAATGACTGCGCCAGGTAAGAAATCTATCTGGTGCTCAATACCTCTAATGGGTGGAAGCCCACTAGGAATGTCCTCTGTCACCACATCACTGAATTCCTGCAAAAGAGATGAAATGGACACAGGAAGCAAAGGGTCAGTGTTAGCAACACAAATACGGTGTTCCTTGTAGACCAACAAAAGCATAAGCTTGCTAGCCTTAAAAGCTTTCCTTGCTTCACCTTCACCCATGTAAAAGCTATTTTTCACTCGCCCTTTTGTTTCCCCCTTAAGTTCACTCACACTCCCCTTAGAAACACTCATGGCCTTTGCCTTATTTTCCTTACTAGGTTCGGTCACACTGCCCTCACGTGTTTTCCCCAAGGCTGTGTTTGCACTCTCAATTTCTCTATCTCTCTCAAGTTGCAACTTGACTTGATCCTCGTGGACTTGCTTTGGTGTGAGTGGGTACAAGGTAATGGGTTTTCCCTTATATTGAAAGGAATACTTATTCTTGAACCCATCGTGAATAACTTTCTATCAAACTGCCACGGCCTGCCCAAAAGAATATGTCCTGCATGCATCGGTATCACATCACATAGACATCATCCGTGTATGGCCCAATTGTAAAGCTCAATAACACCTGCTTTGTCACCTTTATCTCGCCACAATCATTTAACCACTGCAACTTATAAGGCTTGGGATGCTTCAAGCAATCTAATCCTAACCTCTCAACTAAAGCCGTACTTGCGACATTAGCACAACTGCCCTCGTCAATGATCATACTACACCCTTTACCATTCACACGGCATCTGGTATGAAATATGTTCTCCCTTTGTTGATCACTCTCATCCTCAACAATTTGTGCACTCAAAACACGCTTGACAACTAAGGACAACTTATCCAGCGGGTATGCAGCTCCCTCTTTGTCACTAGTATCCTCAATCTCAGGCTCATCATCATCAACCTCAACCTCACTGTCAGTAGAATGTACTTCACCACTCTTCTTATCAATCACTAAGGTGCGTCTGTTAGGGCACTGTGAAGAATAGTGTCCCATGCCCAAACACTTGAAACACTTGATGTCCTTTGTCTTTGGTGTTGTACCTTCAGGTTTCATTCTAGCCTTGCCTAGTTCTGCAACTTCTTTACCCTTGGCACCAGGTTCAGCCCTTGGCTTGTTAAAGCCTCCATCTCGTCGATCATTAGGAACCCATTTCCCCTTCCATGTAGAAGTAGTCTGAGTACCAAATCAAGATGTAGACTTCTTCTTGAGTTGCCTTTCTACCTTGACAGCCATGTGAAGCATATCATCCAAATCAACATAATGATGCAACTCCACCATGTTGGCAATCTCTTTGTTCAAGCCCCCTAAAAATCGTGCCATAGTAGCCTCTGCATCCTCCACTACATTCGCCCTGATCATGGCAACCTCCATCTCAGTATAATAATCCTCTACACTCTTGGTCCCCTGATACAAATGTTGTTGTTCTTGATACAACTCTCGGTAGTAATGGCTGGGTATAAATCGTTTCCTCATGAGACCTCGAAGTTCTTCCCATGTCTGAATTGGCCTCTCATAATTCCTCATTCGGTTGGTGACAATCTGATCCCACCAAATCATAGCATAATCTGTGAATTCCATGACTGCTAGATTGATCTTCTTTTCATCTGAGTAATGATGACAATTGAAAATCAATTCTATTTTCTTCTCCCACTCTAAATATGCTTTTGGATCATTCTTGCCTCGGAAGTTTGGTATTTTGATCTTGATGCTGCTCAAATCACCATCAACATCACCATGTCTACCGTATCCTCTCCTATCATAATCCTCTCTTCTGTCATCAAATGCACCTCTACCATCAAAACCCCCTATCCCTCCTATCATTCCTCTATCAAACCTCCTATTAGGCCTCCTATCAGGCTCTGGCTGAAATCTCTCCTCCACATCATTAAGATCATCAGAATCATCAAACTCATTTTCAGCTTCTTCTTCATCTGGTGGTACCCGTCGTGGTGCCACATTCTGAGGTGGTGGTATATGTCGAGGTGGTGGTTTGGGAACACTGCCTGTTCGATTACTCTCTACTTCCCTGGACAACTTATCAAAAGCAGCATTCATGTTTTCCATCATATCCATGAATTTCCTTTCTAAAGCCTCAAGTTTTTCATCCACTGTCAAACTAGTACCTGCCATCTCAAAGCTTCAACAAACAGATTAGAAGTAACAATATGTGAATATTATTAGATATCCTCAAAACCTCACAATCTCACAAGTTCACGTGTTTACACTCAAATATGTATCACTCCACTCGTGTTTATACTCAATATGTATCACTCCACTCGTGTTTACACTCAATATGATGTGAATATGACTTACCCAAAGTTCACAACAATGTGTAATCTTCAAGCTAGCATAAACAACAAGAACCAATGAATGGGGTAGGTGGAATAATGTGAATAAGAATAGTAATCACGAAGACTCAATCAAAAAGAAACTTAAGCTAAAGAGCACGGAATAAGAAAAAATGAGTTAGCGAAATGCGCAAACAAACAAGCAAGCACTCAATGTGACACTTAGCCAATCTTGTAATCACTTTCTATTTTTTTGTCTCACTTAATCTTTTTTTTTTTCTTTTTTTTTTAACTTTTCTCTTTTCACTCCTTTCTTTTGCCTCTCACACTCACAAGTGTATACAAAGAAAATGAAATACAATGCAAATATCAATATTTCAAGAGGTAGCAAGTAAAACTTTCTTGGATATACACGAAATTAGTGCAAATTTGGTGCACTCAACCTCACTTCACTTGATTCTTCAACATTAACAACACAAATCAGCAAAGGTACACTACGTATAACTCACGACAATTATCAACTTCATGCATTTCAATTTGTTTCATCATTCATTCACTCACTTTCATCACCAATGCACTCAAACACTCTTTCTTTTCACTCAAACTCACATATTGCACTAAGATCACAGGAATGCAAATAAGCAAGTTCACGCAAATGCCAAGATGAATGATGTCAATTCTGATTTTTGAAAAGTTGATATGAATAATACTTAGGGAAACAACACTAATTGCACGTATTCAACAATAGAAAGACAAGATATGTCAATAAATCTCACATAGTCAAATCTGACCTAATTCTTTTTTTAAACACAAATAACTTAATAACAATGTTGAACACGTCCTAGTAACATACAATTAACAAATAAACACTTGATTTAAGTAAAGAAAATAAAGCTCTAATTTTGACTCAAAGACCGAAACTAGAACATGAAGAAATACTAATGATCAATCAAAAACACTCAAAGGCAGAATGTTATTCATGCTATTTTGATCACAAATAAACAAGAAACAGCAAGATCCAACAAAAACTAAGAATCAAGATGAACAAGTATCTTGATGACCAACAAACAAATAAAGACTAAATCAAAAAACACAAGTAAAGTAAAGACAGAAAAATCAGACCTTGGAACCCTAAGCTCTGATACCAAATGACGCGGAACTCACTTGGAGGATTAGGCCAAGCAAACCCCTCGCAGCGGACAGAACCCCAAGAACCGCGAATTTGATTTTGTAGGAACAAAACCCTTCCAAGGCCACAAAGAAGACCCACAAAGAACTTGTCTTTGAGAACCCTTAAGATGATTCCTTGAAGTGTTCTGCTAGCACGGAGACGCCACTAAGGTTGCCACGCCTTAGATAAGTCGATTGCATGAAATAAGGGGAATCCCTCCCTTAAGCAATTTTTGGACAAAGCCAAGCTCTCAATGGAGATGAATTTCGAAATTTGGTGATTAGCTTCTCATTAAGATGAAATGAGTTTAAATAGTACAATGAAATAAACCCTAATGGGTGCAAAATGACCAAAACACCCTAAGTTGCTAACTAATGGCTATTAAATGGCCATGCCCTTAATAGACATTTAATAACAAACACAAATCAAAAGAACAAAGACTTAATCAATAACAAACAAAGACTTAATAAATAACTTTGCCAAAAAAGTCTAAAGTAAAAACACAAAATCATAAAAGTCAACAAATGTGGAAAACTTTTCCAAATTTGTCTAAAGTTGTTTCCTTGCACCAAAAGTCCTCCAAATTCGTGGATTCCATGTATAAAGGCATAATGATGTGTCATAAAGTCCAATAAGTCTTGTCTTGACCGAATATTTAGTGTCGGGCTTGAATCGGCTTGATCCGTTAAAAATATACTCGGCTTCAAGATTGCTGGTGCGTCACTCTGGTATGAATTGGGTCAAGTGAAATAGCTTTGGACCCACTCCATTGAAGCCCTCATGTGACGCCAATATGCCCCGGAGTTGTCTGTCACACTCGACCATGGCATTCTGCGCTAGCCCCACCATTGCGTCTCTGATCTTCTTAGCTCTTTGGCGTGTGATTGGGCCAGTTGGCAATTGCAAAGGATCTAATGTTCCTTGAGTTGTTTGATTCATGTCAGAAAGTTAGGCCCAAGAGGAAAAAAGTGTATCTTTATAAGATATTCTGAACAATCAAAAGGGTATGATTGCATAGGTGAACATTTTTTTTTTTTTTGGATAAGGATAAATGAAAGTAAGAAACCTTGCATAGGTGAACATGAAAGTGGAGGCGTGACAAATTTGAATCACGAGATATCACATTTTTAGAAAATGATTTTCCTAAGCAGGGAGAGATAGGTCAAGATTTATCTATATATGAAACTCAAGATGAAAGCAATGGAAGACAAAATGGAGTCAATGAGGTCCAACCAAGTTTGGAAATTGGTTGATCTACCCAAAGGATGCAAAGCCATCAAGAACAAATGGGTTCTTAAAATAAAGCATAATGCCGATGGCAATATCGAAAGATATAAAGCACGGCTTGTAGAAAAAGGGTATACATAACATGAAGGAATTGACTACAAAGAGATTTTTTCACCCGTTGTAAGGTTTACCTCAATTCGCTTGATTCTGGCTATAGTAGCAAGTATGGATCTAGAATTCATCAAATGGATGTAAGGACTGCTTTTCTCAATGGAAAACTTGATGAAGAAATCTACATGGAACAACCAGTAGGTTTCATAAAAGAAAATGAAAAGGAGAAAGTATGTAGACTTTTAAAGTCTATATATGGTCTCAAGCAATCGTCTAGACAATGCTATATACGATTTCACAATACAATCATTTCAAATGATTTCACAATGATAGATGAGGATCATTGTGTGTACACCAACATAGATAAAGATAATTTCATTATCTTATCTTTGTACGTGGATGATATACTTATAGCCGAAAATGATAAGGAGTTTGTAAAACACATCAAAGAATGGTTATCATCTAACTTCGAGATGAAAGATATGGGTGAAGCTGCATATATTCTTGGGGTTAAGATCTCAAGAAATCTTTCAAAGAATTTATTATCTCTTTCACAGGAGTCATATATAAAGAAAATTCTTGAACGCTTCCAAATGCAGGCTTGCAAACCCATTGATACTCCTATCACAAGTACTGAAGCTTTGAGTCGTAGATTGTGTCCTGAAACTCTACAGGAAAATGAACAAATGAAGAAAGTTTCTTATGCAAATGCAGTTGGAAGTTTAATGTACGTAATGTTGTATACAAGACCTGATATCTGTTTCGCTGTTGGAATGGTAAGTAGATACCAATCCAATCCAGGACTAGCACATTGGAAAGCAGTTAAAAGAATATTTAGGTATCTGAAAGGGACAGTCAATTACTCATTGTGCTATCAAGGAAATGATCTACAATTGTGAGGCTATACTGATGCTGACTGGGGAGGAGATTTAGATGAAAGAAAATCTACCTCTGGTTTTGTTTTCTTACTAAACAATGGTGCCATTTCATGGAGCAGTAAGAAATAATCTTGTATAGCCTTATCCACAATGAAGGCTGAATTTGTGGCCTTTTCATCAGCAGTACAAGAGGTTGTGTGGTTGAAAAGGTTCGTGGATCATTTGGGTATGTCAAATGAAGCTTCTGGTCCAGTATTAGTTAACTGTGATAGTGAAGCAGTGATAGCCTACACAAAAGACCCAAAATTCCATTGTAAAACGAAACATATAGATACCAAATATAACTTTGTGAAAGATATAGTTGCACGAGAAGAGGTAAACATGAAGTACATTTCTACGCAAGAAATGGTAGCAGATCCATTGACCAAGCCTGTTCCTAGAGATGTCTTTGTTAGACATGTAAAAACTCAGGGATTGTGTAGATGTTAAACTCATTCACAAGCTGATATAAATGGTATCATCTCAGACTCAGCGAAATATATTCGTTGGTAGCCTTGGAATCATCCGAAAGGGTATTCCAATTAACGTCGCTATATCCTTCAAAGACAGCGGAAAACCTTTGATAATATAATTCTAGGTTCATGGTCCTTTTCAGGTACCTTGTAACCCTCTCAATAACATGTCAATACTAATATCAGGTCTACTAATAAATCTACATAGTAATCCTACGACATATGCAATGTCAGGTCTAGTGTAATCAAAACATAACGTTAATTACCAATGTTGTTCGCATACTCATATTGTCTAACATTGTTACCAATGTTCTTGAACAACTTTACACTATAATTCTAAGGAGTACATGTAAATTTATTGTTAGATTCTCTTTTTTTTTTTTTTTCCTTTTTTTCTTACCTAATAATTTAATTCCGAGAATTACACTAGCTTCTTCTAAGTATTTTTCATTACAGATTTTAGAAGACAACATAAACTTCAACATAATTAACAATATGCATATAGAAAAATAAACATATATAAACACTTCACATGTTTTCAAACATTATAACAAATGTATTTGTCACTTCCAATCACTTTAAAATCATGAGTAAAATATTAGAGGTAAAACTCCCACTATTTCCAATTTATCATTGGAGGTCGGGCCCCCACTATTTCTTAATATCAAAGAAATTTTTTCATAGAAATATTATTCTCATATAAATAATAAAATTTATATGTTTCTATTAATCTTATACTCAAAGTTCTTGGTTCTCAACCCCCAGAGAAAAAACCATGCATCTCCCCATTAATAGACACAGAAAATCTAGTAGTAGTCATACATTCCTGAATCCAACCCACCATCCTCTCTGGAATACCAAAAGTCCGCAAAACCTCAATCAAGAAATCCCAACGAACAGAGTCATAAGCTTTCATCAGGTCAATCTTAAGAGCACATCTCGGAGAACTGCCAGTCCGGTGATAATTCCGAACCAATTCCTGACATAAAAGAATATTGTCGCTAATACGCCTTCCCGCAACAAAAGCAGATTGATTATGACTGATCACAGAAGGAAGGATAACCTTGATCCTATTCGCAATAAGCTTAGCAATACACTTGTAAATAGTGTTGCAACAAGAAATAGGCCTATAATCCTTAACCTGGGCAGGGGTAGGAATCTTAGGAATCAGAGCAATAGAATAGCATTAACCTGCCTCAAGAGGCGCCCAGAAGAAAAGAAGAGTGAATAGCACATAGAACATCATTCCCAACAATATTCCAAGACTTCTTAAAGAAACCCGAATTAAACCCATCTGGGCCTGGAGCTTTATTGTCCTTCAGCGCGAAAAGGACAGCCTTAATCTCCTCATCTGAAACCTCCCGGGAAAGATTCTCACTCTGCTCGACAGTCACATGTCTAGTAATGGCAGAATGAAGGGCCACCCTATCAATATCCTGCTGACCTTGCTGGGGACCTAAAGAGTCTCAAAAAAAGAAACAAACTCATCTCTAACCAAAACATCTTCATCCACACGGGTCCCATCCTCCTTAGAGATAGAAGTAATTTTGCTGCGACCGTGAAAACTCTTCATAGCAGTAAAGAAGAATTTAGTATTCTGATCCCCAAGGTTAAGCCACTGAACACGAGATTTCTATTTGTTGAAGCCTTCCTCAGCCCGACTCATGTCACCATACCGTAACGAAAGGCTAGCTTCCTCAGCTAGTAGAGCAGGGTCACTAGGGTCGTCCTGTAAAGCACACTGCACTCTATCCAATGCATATTCTCTTCGAGGGTCTGGTCGTCTGTGCTGGCTTTGTGTGGGTTAGATTGGAGTCGTCGGGATTGGCAACAGACTGTTGAGTGGTTATGTCAGTTCACTGATGCCTCTTTATGTCACCTTCTGGTTCGTCTGTCTTTTGCAGCTTCAGTCTACCATATTTGGAGGGAGAGGAATGCTCGCACTCATGATATGCCTTTTCGGCCTGTTTCTCTACTCTTCTTTATGATATTGTTTTTGATGTTCGGAATCGTGCTAGCTTTGTACGTAAGGTGAAACCATCTTATGACAATAAATGGCTTCACCTTTCATGGCACTTGCCCGTTGACATCTTCTGTTGATCTTTGCTTGTAGCCTATAGGCTTTTCTTCTAGGAGGGCTTGTCCTCTCTAGTTTGCCTGGGGTATGCCCCTTTGCTCTTTGTATAGTTTTCTTTTGGTTATAATACTTACCTTATCCAAAAAAAAATAGTGGTTTGGGAAACCACTCATCACATTATCTTAATCACAGCTTGTACATATAACTCGAACAGAACATAATCATAGCAGACATGACGGAAAACGCCAATGCCTAACAACCATCTCTCGAATCCACCAACCATTTTGATCTCAAAGATCATAGTAACAAGTTGGTCTTCGGTAAGGTTCGCTTTTGGGGCAGAACTCTTTAACCGGTAGTTCCAGGCAAGGTGTCCTGGTTTGCTACAGTTGTAGCATTTAAACTAACTATTGTTATTTCTTAAGGGAGGTTAGTGCTAGTTCTAGTTATTCCAATTTTGGTGATTATAGTTCTTGTGGTTCCTAGGGTCATGATCATTCATATTAAAGCAAAGATCAGTTATACATATATTTAAGATATTCTCAATGTTCCACATCAACACTGAAATTCTTAAAAAGGACTAACTGATACAATCAAAATAAATCATGATTTCAAGAACGACATATTTTAATCCAAAATCATTCAAATCGGCAACAACATGTCCAATTCATTATAGGCAATATATTCCAAACAACTTCTCAAATAATACTCATAGAATAAGTCTAAAAATTTCAGATTATGACATCAAGCTATCAACATCAATAATCTATATATCCACTCATATTCTAGCAGCATTGAAAAAATTCAATAAATAGTTAATAGCCATCAATTAAATTATAAATGTATTTAAATATTTTCTTATAGCTTCTTGAAATTGTTGGCAATTCTACATAATCATCTCTATAATTATCTGCCATTTCACCATTGCCGATTCTAGAATTTCAACAGCTTCATCAATCTTACCATTCCTACATGACCCACTAATCAAAATATCATATGTAACAATATCTGGTTCACAACCACTAGAAATCATCAATCTAAAAGTTTCATCAGCGCTCATATTTAGCATAAATGATATTATTAAAATTATATACTCAAACATGCATATTTATATATCTCTTTTTCATTTCATGCATAATGTACTTATGATTGCACCATAAAAACAGTAACATAAGCAAATATAGCAGATCGATATTGTCTTAAAATTGTTAGAACAATTTGCACAAATAAGAAAGATATTACCATTCACCAGGAATATAAAAATTGAAGTTGGCTTGAGTCGCAGACTAGCTCGCTCTCTTTAAGACGTTTTCCGACTCTGCCCAGAATTTGTGCTAGCTGTATGTCAGCCCCGCCGTCCCCAGGATAAAAAAAGCCCAGAAAAACACTGTCTCAATCGATTTTGCACAAAACTGATTGGTATACTCACACCCAACACAAAACTATTGCTCGGAATCAAAAGAAAAATACAAATAAAACAGTGTTTGTTGTCTGTTTTTACTTGCAAAGTTGATGCAAGAAACCAGTAACTTGAAAATAAGAAAACTTCTTTTCGGCTGTGTATATATTTGTTGTTTTTTTTTTTTGTTTTTTTTTTGCTGGCCATAAGCTCTAACATCGGCCTGATACTTGGACTTACCCGTGTCAAGTGGATACAAGATCATGGTGCTCAACAATGATCCTATCACTCTTGTCTGTCACCGAAAGGAATTTTGACAGACACCGACTGAGGAAAAGTCTCAGGCACGGAATCATTGACAATCAATTCAGAAACTTCTGGTTCAATTACCGAAGCTCTAACATTACATCGGTGGCTGTACTTTCTTCTTGATAAGAGCAAGGACAATGAACGCAACTTAGAAGGCTTTTGCAAAGTTGTAAAGCGAGGGCAATTTGGGGATACTACTGAATCCATGTTTTTAACCAAATGTGGTTTAAAAACTGCTGCACAAATGTTGTTTGTGAAAATGCCGAAAAGATTAGCATACAATGGCACAATATTCTTAACTCTTCATTCTGAGTTCTCTGCAGACGACTCATTAGAAGCCATTTTTTTTTCTGGTATAGCTTTGTTAAATTTTTCAAAGGAAAACCGTTCACCAAGTTAAATAGTGTTTCTTACGTTTTATAATGCCACTAAATGTAAATTTGTAACTTAAAAAATAAATAGTAATTAGTAGGCAGATTAAATAATTTCAGTTACTGAAATTATTATAATTAATTTTTTAATTCATAATTAATGTTTATCAATTTTTTTTAGCGGGAATCGGCTATGGCTTATGAATATAGTGGGCCGGGACTAAAATATGAGAAACTAAAAATGAATGTGTCACATCCTAGTATATCCGAGACCTGATCGGCAAGAGATGGTCTTACAGCCTCCATAAGCATCAAAATAGACATTCATAACACGAAAATGACCTTTACACATGTGTCAAACCATGACCGAACTGTACATACATGATGTGAAACATGTGCTATTATAACTCAAATTTTTGATGTATACATTACACATAAATGTTGAAGTATCTTAACACGACATGGCCTTTATAGATAACGACATGTGGCCTCATGGCAAAAAAAATGACTAGAAGGGACCTAGAGCTGGGACTCAGCTGGTACCATCCTCTCCAAGTTGTCAAAATCTAGCAAAAAGGGGCCTCACCGAGATTGGCTATCAAGGGGTCCTGAGAGTATGGGGTGAGGGGTGGACGTAAGTCGTTTGGTTGACCTAGTGAGTGAATGCTAAAAAGAAACATTGTATGAGTAATCTTATAATTCAATAAGCATAACCAAAACATTGATGATGAAACATAAACTGGTATTAGCTGTCATTGTAAAATATTGCGAGTAATGTAACATGTGGATGAAACCTACTTAGCGAGACCTATCATCGCGTAAGCTGGGGAAAGCTGAGTTGTAACTGTAATAGCCTAAGAGGGTTTATATGAAACCATTAGACATGCTAAACTGAACATACTTAGGTCCCTGTGGGACACAGGAACTGGACGACGCATGCTGTCACGCGCTCGCGGCCCAGTCGGGAGTACGGAGTAGCCACGGGGGACTAAACCGGAGAATAATGGAGTCGCCACCCGGTGTGAACTGGGAAAATGAGATTTAAGGCCGCACTCACCCCTCGCAAGGGAAGACCTCAAACCGTTGGGTTCGGAATGGTCCCTTACTTATGTCACTTGTAATGAAAGGATTATGTAATAATTTAATCAAGTTTAAGTAACACTTATTTCCAAGAGGATCATGCTTCTAAATTCACATGCATACATCTACAAGTTCATCACAACATGCAACATCTCATGGCAATCTCATGAACATTTCTCAATCATCTGATATGGAAAACTAAGAAAAACCTAATCATGCTTGAGTACTATCTCATGAACATATTAACCAAATAACATGCTAACAACCTAATCATGCTTGAATATCATCCCAAGAACACATAGAATGGATAAATGCGGGGATACAAATGATATGATTGGCTACATAATACAGAAAGATCAACCAAGAGGCAATTATGCATGAATATGATAAGACAGACTCAGTTCAATGTGTGCGCATTCGTGTAGCGTTCGTAAACGCGTTCGAACGGTAAATAGAAGGTTCGTGTTCATGTAACGTTTGATAACGCGTTCGAACGGTACCAGACCTGATGATACAAAATGCATGCGCGTTCGAGTAGCGTTCGTAAAACACGTTCGAACGGGAAACAAAAGGTTCTCGTTCGTATAGCGTTCGAGAACGCGTTCGAACGGAACCAGACCTGATGCATGATAAGACCAAGAAAGTGCGTGTACGTTCGCGTAGCGTTTGTAAAACGCGTTCGAACGAGAAACATAAGGTTCGCGTTCGTATAGCGTTCGAGAACGCATTCGAATGGAAACAGACCTGATGCATGCAACACAAAGAATAAAGACAATAATGTCAAGCTCAGTATGTCCGATTGAACGTATCTTGCATTCAACCGAACACACATCAACCGGCGCGGCAAAGCATTGTGGTAAAGGGCTTTAACCCACCCAATAGGGGATCTTTCATTGCACTTACTAAGCCCATCCGCTCGATTGAATCACGCATGCAAAGAACTAAAAACAATAATATCAAACTTAGTATGCTCGATTGAACGTATCTTGCATTCAACCGAACACACATCAACCGGCGCGGCAAAGCATCGTGGTAAAGGGCTCTAACCCCTCCCAATAAGGGATCTTTCATCGCACTTACTAAGCCCATGCGCTCGATTGAATCATGCATAAATAAACAACATGCAGAATTCAAATAACGAAAAAATAAATAAACCGAAGCAACATAAAACCAAAGAATGTGTCGTTTACTCAAGTGGTACGTGGAGTTGTATCCCGAGTACAGATCATACTACCGTCCATTCGGAATCGGCTATGAAATTTATGTCCGAGTTTCCATCCTATATACCACAAGAGACGACACTTTTCCATTCATCCAATACCCACAACACACATCATACACAAACAAAATTCAACAAATAATTAAAATACAATCAAAATACAAAAATCAAATAAAGATGAGTGTGAAAAGTACCCTCAGGTCTAACCTTTTAAATCACCTCTCGGATGTACGGCACACGATCGTCGGAAGGGTGGATGCTCCGCAACTCTTCCGGTTCACTGGTTCACTGCTCTCGTTCGTTGTCTCACTGTTTGGAGTCGTTGTTCTCCGTCTTTTGCTGCTGCTTTTGACTCCGATTTGCTCCTGTTTTCCTGTTGTTTGGTCTCAGTTTTGCTCCTGTTTTCTCTGTATTCTGCTCCCTATTTTAGGTCTATTAGTGGACTGTTTTTGCGTTTCTTGGGGGGGTTTGGGTTGTTGTTTTTTAGGTTACTGCTTTTAAGATTTTTCTGGATAGTTTTAGGAGTGTTCGTGAGGGTAGTTTCGTCACTGTTTTGGGGTGTGAGGGGCTGATCTGTTTACGTTTTTGATTGTTTAGGTGATGTTCGAAGGTGATAGGCGAAGGTTCACGGGGTTGTGTGGTGAAGGTGGGACAGTGTTTGGGGCTGTTTTGTGCGACTTTATGACTGTATTTGAGGCTTATTTTGGTGTGGATTAGGGCTGTGAAAGGTGGCTAAATATGCGGCAAAGGGGGCTGTCTAAGGGATGGGTATTCGGTGGTGAGAGTGGAGGAGATGGAGAGAAATTTTGTTGCTTCTTTCTTGGTGTGTGTGTGAATGTGTGCTAGGGTGTATGGGCGTGAATTCCAATTGTGTGAAGGGCCTGCATGGCTTTGGTTCGGGGTTGTTTATATAGAGAATGGCTAGGGCTTCACCTTATCTCACAAGGAAGGGATTTTGGCATTCAAGAGAGGATTTGATTTGGTGTTGGACAAGGAAAGCAAGGGATTTGATGGAGACAAGATTGGTTTAGATTAGGAAGGTTGAATATTTGATTGGCTTGGTTTAGGAATACAATATTTTAAGTTAGGAATAATATATATTTGATTGGGAATATAATTGGTTGATTGATTTTAATTAGGCATGACATCTTTTTTAATTTGGTATGTGATTTTTAGATTTGTTTTGATTTCACCATGTGTTAAATATGTGTTTTAAGTGGGCTTGGGCGTGTGGGCCAAGGCTTGGGCGAATTGGGCTTAATGTGAGGCTAGCAGCAAAACCAGAATTACCGACACCGTTCGAACGCCTCCTCGAACGAGACACGAACGCCCGCAATCTGTTTGCCGTTCGAACGCATACACGAACGCAGCACGAACGAAAACAGTGAACCTTGTTTATTCTGAATTTCCCCTTCCGATGTCCGTTTTCCGTGACCTCTGTGACTTAAAAGGTAGTGTCTCCAAAATGAGACTCATCATAGGGACTTATGTGTAAAAATGCAGTGCCTACAGTCGCTATGCTGAGGGAATGGTACTCTCTGCAGATGTCTAAAAATATTTTTCCATATTTACAAAATTATGATCATTTAACTTAAACAATATATAAGCATGGCTTTAAAACATGTATAAACTATCAGGAGTTGCTAACTACAAAAACATGGCTAAATGGAAAACATATCCACATATTACTGAAGTTCGATAAAAACCTGATCTTAAAGCTTGGCTTATAACACATTTGAAATTTAAAAACGTAAAAATCATAACATCCACTCACAAAGCTGGGGCTGATCCTACTTCTCGTGGGGTCGCACTGATCTAGACGAAATATCATGCGCATAATCTACAAGTATATGTTCAAAGTATCATTAGCATGTGAGAAATAGTGTGTATGATCTAATCATGCTTATGAGTGTTGTAGCTACTATGCTGATGAGGAAGCTAAAGATGTCTCTAACATCTAAGGCTACCTCGAAATACAATCCTAATTAAGCTATTAGCGATTCAACGAGTGTCGGGATATTTTCCCAAGCAAGTTGACATGAGGGCACCACAACCTAGCCAATGTTACCAACAACACAACAAGGTATCTACACTTCCACGTGTGAACAAGACATGCCATACTTCCAACATCTATAACCATCACAAGGTAACTCCATCCATACCATTGATTTCCATCATGTAAGGTACTACCTACCACCACACAACGTCGCCACACATGGCCAAAATAAACAGCCACCACATCACGTCAAAGCCAAAGTACAACATATTCACAAGTCCAATAACACACTAAAATGGGGTTCACGGCAACAAATCACAATATAAGATTATTGCTCAACTACCCATGTAAGATTCATAATAATAAGCTTCAATCTAGCATGTTCAACACTCAATCATCATCTACCATGCTAGTTCAACCTTGATCACACACACCCATGTATCATGCTTCTTGAATCTTACTAACCCATGCACAAAATCATGGTAACCATCCCTAATCTAGCTAAACTCACACTCAATTCAACCATCTCATTGCACATAACAATAATCATGCTTAGATCCCATGTATATGAGTGATTAACTTAAAAACGCGCATTAGAAATACATGGAAGCAACTTAGTAAAGGTGAGAAACTTACCATGTTATGCTTTACTCAAGAGATTGAAAAGAGAAACCTTCAAATTAACAGCTAATATAGAGAGAAATAGAGCTTTTGAGTCGTGGGTAGGGTGAAGAGGAAAATGGAATAAAATAAAACTAATCTCTCATTTGGGTTTTATATATTTGTAGATACTGAATTTTTAAGCATAGTCCGATGATGAATCTCTTACGATGACAACCTTGAAAATTAAGAAATTTGCCAGATGAGTGCCAAGAAAGAAAGGAACTCTAAGGAATATAACCAAAAGCCAGTCGAACATCACCTATATACGGCTTTCCTTATCTCGAAACAATTTATTTGGCTAGACTCACCTTGAAAATCCTAAATCCGATCGGACAATCTCAACTGTCATTGAATGTTAAAATTATTAGTTACCAAAGACACGAGATCTGATTGTGGCTGGCTGGACATGAAATTCAAATTTAACATCTTACCGAACATGTACTAAAGTGATCAACGCACGCGCAAATTACCAAAAGCTGAAGAATTATAAACATAATCAATTGGAAACATAAAGAAATATTTTCAACCAAGTAAAGATATAAATTAATTTATTTTCTCAAAATCTAGCTTTGGTTGCTTCCGATTGTTCTTCTACCCTATCCAATTTTTGTGAATTGATTAAAACCAAACCAATCCTAATTTTATTCTTCTTGAACCCTTTCAAGCTTCTAAACCAAGCCTAAAATTGAAAACAGTTTTCTCTCTGAATTTTTCTCACTTGGCTGAATTTTCCTTTTATATTAGGGAGAATGATACTTGGCCAAAATTAAGCCAAATTTTATCACACATGTGTGGTTAATATTTGACAAAGAATCAAGCATATTATGTAAGTTTGAAATATTATAAAATATTCTTAATTAAATAATTTTTAAATTCATTAACTTTTAATTACTTAATAATTATTAAATGATATGCATCAAAATTCAATTACAGCTGATGCGTATCTATTCAAATTATGTATCATATGCATATACATATTAGATATTAAAATACCTTGATATATAGAACATATTATTTGTAATTAATCGCCTAGTGTTCAACATATTTTATATCCATAATTCACCCACACATAAATTATGATGTTCACAGATAATCACTCTGAACCATACAAGTCGAGTTCTAAGTATATTGCATAGTCCTTCCGTCATGGGTATCTGAATTGTACTAAAGACATAAATGAGAATATCAAATCTTCGTATTGTATAATTCATACAAGTGTCGCGATATTCGTGATCTCTTAATTAACATTCGAAACTCTCTTCCATAATATACTACGACCATAGATTTTAAAGATCACAAAATGGACACGCAAATCCTGTACATATAATTGATGGATCATCTCTCGATAAATCACAGGATATCACGAGCATTGGTCCACACCCAACAAACTGGTGAAGGTTTAGTCTAGATTGACCGATAACATTACTGTTGTCAAAGTGTGGAAGATTACTCATACATCTACAATGGTATCACATGTCAAAGGACTATGTATGCAACTCGACTAAGGAAGATTTCTATTGATGTTGGTGTTAAGGGTGGCAAAATAAATAAACAAATCGAATTTATATCGAATCCTAAACGAATCGAATCAAAATGTGATGGATTCGTATTCGATTGGTTTATTAAACGATTCCTAATATCAGGATTCGTATTCGATTCGTTTATTACATGAATCGAATACGAATATTCGTTTAGTCATGATATTATTTAATATCATAATTTACCATAATTGATTTAAATTAATTCTTCATAAATATATATAAAAAAATATGTAATTAATATATTTATTAAAAATACCTCACTAAATATCGAGAATAGTATTTTATTCTATGGTAATTAGTCATAATTTCTCGAATTTTAATTGAAAAATAAAAATAACTAGTAAAAGAAAATAATAAAATGAATCCTCTAATCAATGAGCTTAAATTCGTATTTGATTCGTTTAATAAACGAATCAAATCAAATTGACCCATTTATTAAACGAATCTATTTTTCAAACCTGTATTCACTTTAAAGCGAATCGAATCGAATGAATAAATTAATCCTGACCCAAATTGCCACCTCTAGTTGGTGTGCCATCTATTAGTAATTCTTCGGGTGAGTAGTATAGTGCTCATCAAATAGAAACCCACATGTCTATACGAGTTTCTCAAAACTCATGGTTCATTGGGATAAGCCATTGGACTAAGTCTCGATATATGATATTTATCGGTCTCAACGGATTTTACTAACCAACCTGTGACAGCAAATCTCAACCATAAACTTTATTTGAGAATATACCATAAGTAGTGCGACCTCCAAATGTCAATTACAAATCTCGTTGTAATTGTATAACTATTGTATATTCTCAGGTCATTATCTAATATATACTTCACTCTCAGTTAGTTTTGATCTAAACTAAATTAGATCTAATATGTATATAGAAGATACGAGGTGCTACCATTAAATACATAATATTATGAAAAATGATTGTTGTATTATGAACTTGTTTTAAATACAATATAGATTGGTGCTTAGAGTAATAATCCCAACAGTAGACTCCATCACATCATGTCTCACTAGGAAATGCTATGGGAAATTATTATAGGATAAATCTTAAATTCAATAAGGGTCCGACACATGTCCCTTTAGGAAGGAACATGTTGGGCTATATGCCCTAGAGCTTCATGTAATGTAAACAGAATTATTTATTTTGAAATAAAAGATACAATATTCATTTGTCAAATATTTGATTTAAATCGTATGTTGTAAATTATCTTTGTTTACCCTTGATTATTCATGTGCCTTCATACTTAGTGTGTGAGTGTCATACACAAGAGGATTTAAATATAAAGTTAGTAATCTAAAATAGTCCATAGAGAGTAAACAAAACGGGTACTTTGTTTGGGGTTTATCTATAGTTGTGGTCCATTCTATAATTGTATGGCGACCTTGATCCGGGATCGTTCATACGATGACATGAAAATGGAGACACCTTTTATGATGTGATCATATAGGAATGGACCCAGATAGAAATGAATTTCTTATAATATTCGTTAAATAAATAAATTCATTTCAATCTACTATATGGTCATTTATGGATTTTTTTTTGGATAACCGGGGTGTCCGGGCCAGCTTACGCGCACCACGACTAATCCCAGGGACCTGTGCCCCGTGCCCTCAGAAGTTTCCCAACACAGATCAGGATAAGTCGCTGGCTTTTTACACCAGGGGGCATGGCCCCAAGGAAATGCATCTAGTGGGATTCGAACCTTGAACCTAAGAGGGAGTAAACCACTCAAGCCTAAAGTCTTTACCACTGAGGCAACCCCTTGGGGTTGTCATATATGGATTGATCTAAGTGTATTGTGAACTTCTGCATGACAAGATATGTCCTTTGATTTACAAAGGTGAGGTTTTTGTAGCAATCCCGACCAATAGCTACGTACTTTGGGGACATGGTTGGGTGTGTAGGTGTGGAGGTTTTACATAGATATGAAGTTCACTCCTTCTTGCGAGAAGTAGATGAGTATGTTCCTTAAGGGTTGATTCGATACTTGAACGGTTAGAGTGCTCAAGTCTTTCTATTACGAATAAAAAGATTAATATTCATAATAGTTATGAATAAATTATTCATTAGAGAATCAATGGTATTTATAGCATAAAATAATTAGAGGGGTACAACAGATATAATTACTCGGCTCTGATTATGAGATGCTCGTGAAGGACCAATCCGTATGTAATAACTATATCGATGGACACCGACGTAGTTCGACTTATATTATTTATCTATGGCAACAAGAATACAACTTTGGATTTTTAGTGGAATAACCTAAAGTTAATAATTCAGAATATTTAATTAAGATTTTAATTAATATTTCGATATTATTGAAGCTCGGAACTGTAGGTACATTTGGTCTCCGGGCTAACTCAATATACTGTAGCAAATTTAATATAATTGGATAGTCCAATTATATACTCACACACACACATATATATAGATATATTATTAATGGGATTAATAATATATTTTGTCACACATGTAACTTTATATTATATTTAATATAAGTTCGTTAAATAAATGATTATGAGATAATCATTTAATTTAATATAATTATTAAATTATTTAATATGTCACATCAGGAAATAAAGAATTTTAAAATATGATTTTAAAAATCAATATTTTTCATGAATGGTAATTATATCTTTTTATTTTGTAACATCTTTATGTCATTATGGTGCCATTTATCAAAATATTATATGTTATAAAAATTGACTAGGGTGGTCGAATTTTATACATGGAGAGGCATTAGGGTTTGTTTTATTTTGACAAATTAAACCCTAAGTATAAAAGGATAAGTTTGTTATCTTTTTACCTTAATTCATTCTTGGGAAACCCTAGCCACCCTATTTCATCTTGTTCTCTCAAGTGTTGAAAGAAAAAGAAAAAGAAAAAAAAAAGGTTCTGGTGTGATATACTTCATCTCTAAAGAGTTTAGAGATTGGATTGTGAGTCAAGCCCACCCTTTTCTTTATTTGTAGCGAGACAGAGCACGGAAGACCATTCTGAGTTGGAACAAATATCTTCATCTTCTTTCTTTTACACTACATGGCAGTGAGCAGAGCCGCATCTTATTGGTTGATTTGGGGACTCGATTTGTTTTGATTTTTGTCCATAAAATTTTGGAAATACAAAGGAGTGTTTCTAGGATGTTGTGGGGGCTGTTTTGGTGAAACAATCAGACCTGAAACACTACTATTGCTCCGTAAATCAGGGGCTATTTTGGGTGAATTGTACGCGCATTTTGGGTGCAAAACGGATCAAATCTGAGTTGTTGTTCGGGGGCTGTTTCGGGGATGAAAAATTAATAAAAATAGAAGCAAAACATCATATCAGAGGCAGGTCAGATTCAGACATCAAAGGGAGAAAGTTGAAAATTTTTTCTAGGTCGATCCCAGTGCCTAAGCTGCTTCCGCTGCGCAAGGAAATCAATTCTTGCATAACATACCCGAAAGTGGAGGAATGAGCCATTCTTAAGGAATGAGTTGGCCAAATTAATGGCTCGCCATGATAATATACTCGCCTAAGGAAGAACCAGTCATTCTTCTTATAACTGTAGCATATCAACAATGGGAATAGCATCGTACATAAATGATCTGCATCACAGACATGTGCGAAGTGATGTCATGAATAAGAGAGAAGTTTCAATGATTGTCTTACATATAAACACATAAATTTAGTAATTGGTTCCCAATAGCACCTAGCTAAGAATACTCTTGGAAGTTATCCAACAAAAACATTACATCACATATGTACCACATTCAAAAGGAAAGTTGGATTTTCAGGCAATTTCCTTCAGAGTTCATTTTTGCCCAATAGCTCCAATAGAAGACTGCCACGTTAGTAATAGCATCATCCACCATTCATAAAACATGCAATCCTAAAAGGACCAATATGTAGAATAATATGAAGATACTAAGAGTCACTACCACTATGGGAGGTATCTAAAATCTCAAAAATAACCCATATATACCTGAGGAGGGAAGGCCTAATGGAAGCAATTCATTTATCTGGTTGGACCTCCACTACAAAAAGCTAAGTCAAAGTTATTTCAAATGGTGGAAAATGGGGCAAAAGTAAGGAAACACTCACTCTATCTCTTTAAAAAAGAAAGATACATGAAAGATGAGGGCAATTAGCTCAACACAAAGAGGTCTCTTAACAAAAAGAACTAGTGACAGTAAGCCATTTGGATTGAATTCTCAATATATTGACTTAATCATCAGAGTATCCTCGCCGGACACATGCCCTTCCGGCGTCGCTTTTAACATATTTATGCTTGCAAGATCTATCGTTAGTGAAAGTTCGTAATTATCCAAAGTTCTGACCCTATGCGGAATTTATCACAATTAACTAAGACAAGTCCTAATTAATATGTCTATGGATTAATCAAATTAACAACCACCAACTTTATGTTTACGCAATTATAGATCAAAGTAAAATATTCAGGCAATAAATAATAATGCAGAAAATAAATATCAACCACATAAAATCAACACAAGTTATTTTGGTGACGAAGTGGAAAACTCGTGCGAGTAAGAAACGACTCTGGGTATCTTGGCTACCAGCCCAAATCCACTAGAAAGAGAAAAACTTACCGTGATGGTAAAAGACCTATAGTGGCAACTCCACCGACTCTAGTACTCTAGACTATAAGAACTCGAAGAACTCCTCGAGCCCGTACCCCACGTTTCTTCAGAACCTCTGAAGTCTCTGAGCGGATCAACTCTACAAGCATGCCAGAACTCCGACAACCAATCTTCCTCCTTGAGAATTCTGAAGGTTTAGGAATTTGGGTTTTGATGTGTTGAAGGTTTAACAAAGATCAATCTCACACAAACAAAGAAGACAAGAAAATCAAATAAGTCTTCAAGGTGAGAACAAGAAGATTGAAAACTGAGAATGTGTTTAGGCTCAAGATAATCTGTTTTCAACACTTGTGAAGGTGGCTCAATGTTTGTTTATATAAGTAGTGAAAAGGAAAAGGGTTTTCTAGTATTATTTTGGCTTAAAAAACGTGTCTAAAATATCCTACTTACGCATAGGCGTCCGAACTCACTTCAAACGCAACTCAAACGTAAATTTTCTGCCTCGAAACGTTCAAATGAAAATACGAACGCCACGCGAACGCGGGTCGCAGACTAGTTTTCAAGGGTAAATTAAAACGCTTGTAACTTTCTCGTCTCATAGCAAAATCATACGTTCTTTATATGTACTCGATCTTCTTCAAGTATACTTTCCAATGCAACTGACCTCATGTCAATTTGAACTCTAAATCTTCTGGAATATTAAAAAAAGTGAACATAACTCGGATAACTCCATCAAATTTTGTCCAATTGCTCTGAGATCTTCACGACTCATTACAACTCAATTGAACTTATTTTATTACGAACATTGCCAATAAAAATGGAACTAACAATCTCCCTTTTTGGCATTCCGTGACAAAAAATTACTTAATACAAAGACTACAATAAAAGACCCAAAAAGAAAATAACCAATTGCCAACCATCACGACAGTGACTTATTACATTAAGACTCGATCTAATACCTAACCGAGTAGTCTTGAAATCAATGTCACCTCAGAAACAAACCTACTTACCTGAAATATTCACAAACAACAATAAATCATGAAAAGCACAAGGATTATAAAGAACAGATCAAAAATGATAAAACTCATGCATGTACAAATAGATAGTAGATATCCTACTCCCTTTAATCATACTCCCCATAAATCGGAGATATAAAAAACAAGGATATACTACTACTCTCAAACTAATCATCAAACGACTCTCCCATTTTTTGTCACGAAATGACAAGGGGTAAAGGGATGACACATGCAAGAGAATATTCAAACAAATATTACTCCCCCTCACGAACAGCCTTACTAAGTTAGCAGAAATAACACATGGGACGTAATCAATAATAGATGTGCACAAAAAATGGTATGGCAAAATATAAAGCACAGACAAGCACACAAAGAGTAAAAAAAAAATCAATAAAAAGAATGACTGAAACAGCACTTCAAGCAAGTACAATTATACTCAGTCAATACTCAGTTGTTTAGGAAATGAAATAATATGCATCATTTTAAATTTTGCTAAATACTACACGCATGCATATAATATAAACACCAAAGCATAACAAGTACTTAAGTGAAAAATAAGGGCACAATGAATCAAGGCTTAAGATATTATTTAATGATCGGGACATAGCCAAAGAAATCTCATCTCTTGACACACCAAGTCCAGAAATTAAGTATTCAAACCCAGCACCACTAGTACTTGAGAATAAGCAACATTGGTTGCTAGCATAAAATTTTCCCATAAAAATAATGAGGTCATAAATAAATACTCTTTCGATTAAAGGGTTTTTGCCATTATCTTTTGAATTTGGCTCATTGGCTCTTTTGCATTTGAGACTCATGTAAATTTTTTTTTTTTTTTTTTATTTTTTTTACTTTTACAAGGGGATTGTACAAGGTCATCTAGTCAAATGTCACACTATTTAGTGAGCAAAGTATGGTAGAGATTAGATTGCTCGTCAAAAAACTCATATATGCGACCAAGCCTTGACAATAATAAAATCATGTATGTGAAATGTAAGCACAAGATATACCAAGAGTTCTTATCACACACACTCATGCACATAAAACATCAAGAAAAATAAGAGCAAATCATCAATGCATAACCATATATCATATATACCAGGATCACATGCAACATGCTTTTACATGCTTTAACAAGCAAAAAAAAAATTAGTCTTTTTCAATTTATATATATTTTTTTTTGATTTTTCAGTTTTTAACACAAAATAAAATATAAAGATACGAAACGGCTTGTCAATATCCAATGGTACGTGGAGTTGTATCCTGATTGTAGATCATACTACCGTCCATTCGGAATCGGCTATGAAATTTATGCATGGGTTTTCATCCTATATACTAAGGGACAAACACAAAGAACAACACAGACACCCATTTACAATAAAAAAAATAGACGTGTAAAAATATAAAAACACATGCGCGCACACATGCAATGAGAAAACAGATTCAACTTCTAAAAAGAGTAACACCGAAGTGTACTCTCATCATGCCTATCAAGGCATTCAGAAGTAGATGGGAAGTTATCTTGCTTCCTCACCCAAACCTTTCTAGGAATCTCTGTCACTTATGTATTTTCAGACAACAAAGCAAGTTTCTCACTAATAATTTGTATCTGTTTAGCTAGTGCAAAAACTTGAGAAACTAAATTTGATGAATCAAATCTAGGTGACACACTTTTAAGCTTTTTCTTATGTTTGTGCAGCATAAAACACTTAGGCCTAATGTGTCCTGCCTTACCACAATGATGGCATCACAACTCGGATGAGATCGAGGTTTACCCAACACACCTCTAGATTGAGGTTGGGACACAAGATGAGGAACATCATGAGGAATCAAATCACTGCACTCAACATACTTCTTGCCTAAGTCATGTTTAAGAGGGACAGGTACAGCTCTAGACCATGAAGCCTTATCGCAATTAGAATCAACAATAATCCATAACATGATGTAGGAGCGAAGCGAGGTTTACCGCTATGCCTATGATGCTCGGCGACCACGACACTGTTGGGCTCGCAGCCCGTAGAGAGTACGGAGTAGCCCGCGGGGGACTAAACCAGAGAATAAAAGAGTCGCCACCCAGTGTGAACTGTGAAAAGATTTAAGGCCGCACTCACCCCTCGCAAGGAAGACTCAAACCATTGGGTTCGGAATGGTCCCTTACTTATTCCAATATAATGGACGGGTTCACAAAATAGTATAGCCAAGTCTTATGCAGTTCATGCAAGGTAATTCAAATAAACACAAATTTGCACACCCATAAATATTAATAATCACAATAACATAGTTCCAAAAGCATATTAAATAAAAAATACGAGATGCGATAAAACAAAATCATAATAAATAATAAAAAGTAGGAAAAGAGTCAATAAATAAATGGCAAACAAAAATGGGGTTAATCACACATATATGAGTATTTCCCGAGTGGCTCGTGGAGTTGTATCCCAAGTACAAACCGCACTACCGTCCTTTCGGATTCGGCTACGGAATTTACGTCTGGGTTTCCATCTGATATACCACAAGGGATAATAACATGCATAATCATCAACGCAATATAAACGGACATAAAAAATATAACCATCATATGCGGATAATCACCAACATGAACAAATAAAATAAAAGGCAAAATAATAAAATAACGATAAATAGACAAAAAGATAAATAACAAAATAAATGTGAAATAATAAAATAACGATAAAGGTGAATAAAAAATTACCGAAAAGAAATAAAATATGACCAGAAATTTGGCCGTCTTTAATGTAGGACTTCGCATACCCGGCTGGACGTATTTCACGTCCAGCCAGTCATGCAGCGTCCAGAACTATAAAAGAAATATGGTAAGGGTGCCCTCAGGTCTTACCTTTTAAATTACTTTCTCGGAAGAGTGTTAGGCCGTCGCCGGAAGGATTGAAGCTGGTTCGATGTTTCACTCACTGTTTAGCTATTTTCTATTTGCTTTTTTACTATTTTTTTGTTGCTGTTTTGCTGTTTTCTGGTTGTTGTTTGCTGTTTTACTAGTTCACTATTTTGGTTGTTTTCTGGTTTGCAGTTTTGGTTGTTTTTTGCTGCTATTTTTGGTTGTTTTTGGGCTGCTGTTTGGTTGTTTTTGGGCTACTGTTTTGGTTTCTTTTTTTTTTTGGATAAGGTAAGTATTATAACCAAAAGAAAACTATACAAGAGCAAAGGGGCATCCCCCAGGATCTAGAGAGGACATGCCCTCTTAGAAGAAAGCCAAACGGCTACAAGAGATCAACTAAAGATGTCATCGGGCAAGTGCCACGAAAGGTGAAGCCATTTATTGTCATAAGATGGAGTCACCTTACGTAAAGAACTAACACGATTCCGAACATCAAAAACAATATCATATTGAAGAACAGAAACTGGTTTCTTTTTGCTATTGTTTTGGTTGTTTTGGCTGCAGTTTTGGTTGTTTTTAGGCTGCTATTTTTGGTTGTTTGGCTGCTATTTTTGGTTGTTTTGGTTGCTGTTTTTGGTTGTTTTTTATGGCTGTTTTTTGTTGTTTTTGCTGGCTATTTTTTGGTTGTTTTTATGACTATTTATCTGGTTGTTTTTCGATAATGGTTTATTATTTTTTGGTGCTGTTTTTCGGTGGTTGGCTTCTTATTTTGGTGCTATTTTTCTCGGTGATTTGATAGGTTTTGGTCTTGGTTTTTTTGGTGATTTGGTGGCTGGTTTTCTGTGACTTGGTTGGTTTTGGTGGCTTGGTGTTGTTTCGGTGGTTGCTTTAGGGTTTTTGTTTGTGGTTGCCGTCCACCAGAAGAAGAAAAAAAGTCCATAGGGTTTTCAAGTTTAAGTTGCCGTCCAAGCCTTCCTTTGATAATGAGAAGGTGTCCCTTTTATAATGTTTCGAAAGGATCTCCAAATAGGGAAATAAATCACATTGATTGGAAAATATCTTCTCAATTTATTTAGGGAACAAGATTTTATATATTTGGTGTGAGGATATCTCAAATCTTGTTGATTTGGCAAGCATGGGATCCAAATCTTATTAAATTGGAAAATGTTGATGAAGAGATTTTGACATGTGAATTGCATGGGATTTTGGACGTGTGGGGCCTTGGGCATGCATGGTGCTGATGGCCGAGGTTGAAGGGTGCAAGGACCGATTACAGTAGGGGTTTTGGGCTTGTCCGAGGCTAAGGTTGAAGCAAAAACTGACTGAGCGAATCCAAGGATGGCTAGTGAGTCCGAATCCAATATGGTGTTAATTTTGGAGGTTTTCCTTCCTTCCGGCAATAGTTTTTCATAACTTCTGTAACGTTTTAGGTAGTTCTTCCATACGAGCTCATCATTGGGCTCATGCAAAAATACAATGTCTATAGTCGCCCCCACTTTGATGGGGCTTGTGCAGTGTGTGACAGTGACAACCCTATCAAAGTCATGCATGCATTTTTGCTTACCTGGTTCATCGGCCATTGCCGGACTTACCTGTTGTTTCCATGCTCTTGTGAGATGGTTCGATCTCTAAGTTGATTTGATGGTGAGCTGTTGCGACCCCTAGGATTCATCCCTACGAGATGCTTCGATCTCTAGGATTTATTCCCGAACTGAGTTGATTTGATGGCGAGGTGCTTCGACCCCTGGATTCATCCCTGCGAGATGCTTCGATCTCTAAGATTTATTCCCGAACTGAGTTGATTCGATGGTGAGGTGCTTCGACCTCTGGGCTTCATTCCCAAATCGTGCTGGGTGTGAGATGCCTCGATCTCTGGGATTTATTCCCCAACTGAGATGAGTTGAGTTGATGGTGAGGTGCTTCGACCTCTGGGATTCATTCCCGAATCCGTTCCTAGTGTGAGATGCTTCGATCTCTAAGGCGCTTCGATCTTTAGGCTTCATTCTCAAACTGAGTTGAGTTGATGGCGAGGTGCTTCGACCCCTGGGATTCATTCCCAAACCATGCTGGGTGTGAGATGCTTCGATCTCTGGGATTTATTCTCGAACTGAGTTAAGCTGATGGTGAGGTGCTTCGACCTCTGGGATTCATTCCCGAATCCGTTCCAGGTGTGAGATGCTTCGATCTCTAAGGTGTTTCAACATCTGGGCTTCATTCCCGAACTGAGTTGAGTTGATGGCGAGGTGCTTCGACCCATGGGCTTCATTCTCGAACCATGCTGGGTGTGAGACGCTTCGATCTCTAGGATTTATTCCCAAACTGACGGTGAGGTGCTTCGACCCATGGGCTTCATTCCAGAACCGTGCTGGGTGGGAGATGTTTTGATCTCTAAGGTGCTTCGACCTTTGGGATTCATTCCCGAATCCATTCTAGGTGTGAGATGCTTCGATCTTTAGGATTCATTCCCGAACTAACGGCGAGGTGCTTCGACCCCTAGGATTCATTCCCGAACCGTACTGGGTGTGAGATGTTTCGATCTCTGAGGCATTTTGACCTCTGGAATTTATTCCCGAACTGCCAGCGAGGTGCTTCGATCTATGGGCTTCATTCCTGAACCGTGTTGGGTGTGAGATGCTTCGATCTTTGAGGTGCTTCGACCTCTGGGATTTATTCCCGATTGACGGCAAGGTGCTTCGACCTCTGGGCTTCATTCCCGAATTGAGTTGAGTTGATGGCGAGGTGCTTCGAACCCTGGAATACATTCCCGAACCATGCTGGGTGTGAGATGCTTTGATCTCATTGATTCATTTCTGAACTAAGTTGAGTTGATGGCGAGGTGCTTCGACCCCTGGGCTTCATTCCCGAACCATGCTGGGTGTGAGATGCTTCGATCGCAGGGATTCATTCCCGAACTAAGTTGAGTTGATGGTGAGGTGCTTCGACCCCTAGGCTTCATTCCCGAACCATATTGGGTGTGAGATGCTTCGATCTCAGGGATTTATTCCCGAACTAAGTTGAGTTTGTTGCCATTCCCGGCTTGCTTGTCCTCATTCCTGAGGAGTTGCTCGTCCTTATTCCCGAGGTTGTTCTCCATTCCCATAGTGTCATTCCCGGCTTGCTCATCATCATTCCCGATGAGTTGCCTATCCTCACTACCGAGGTTGTTCTCCATTCCCGGAGTGCCATTCCCGGCTTGCTAGTCCTCATTCCCGAGGTTGTTCTCCATTCTCAGAGTGCCATTCCCGGCTTGCTCGTCCTCATTCCCGAGGAGTTGCTCATCCTCATTCCTGAGGTTATTCTCCATTCCCGGAGTGCCATTCCCGGCTTGCTCTTCCTCATTCCCGAGGTTATTCTCTATTCCCGGAATGTCATTCCTGGCTTTCTCGTCCTCATTCCCGAGGAGTTGCTGGTCTTCGCCGTTTTTCTTTTTCTTCAAAGCCTGCAAACACAAAACGAAAATTGTGTGTATGCGACGTGTATGCATGGATGCATGGATGTATTCCCTATTCCGATGGGGTTTTCTCCGTCCTACTGGCTTGATGCCATCTTTGGTTAGGCCTTCCTTGCGCTAGAGGGTTTTATGCACCCCCTTTAGGAATCCTTTTGGCCTTTGGGTGTCCCTTTGTCTTGCAGGTTCGTCCTATCTTTTGCTAAGCTGTCTTTTTGGATTTTCAATTAGCAGATTGCTCTATCTTGCCTGAGTCGCCTTTTCAGGTTTTCAACTCAGCGAGCTAAAAATGTTTTCTTATTTTTGTTTTTTTTTTTTGCCTAAGCTATCCTTTCGGGTTTTCAACTTAGCGGATTGCTCTATCTTGCCTGAGTCGCCTTTTCAGGTTTTCAACTCAGTGAGCTAAAATAATTTTTTTTTAGATCTGACTCGTCCTCATTCTCGAGGCTCTCCGTTCGTCCTCTTTCCCGAGGCTGTTCTCCATTCTCGGAGCTCCTCTCCATTCCCGGAGTTTTTCATCCTCATTCCCGAGGTTACTCTATTTCTCTCTATTCTCGAAGTTCTTCTCCTAGATCTCCTGACCTTGGTCCAGTATCTAAGAAACAAAAGACGTGATTTATAATTACTTGACTCTAATCTTTCCCGATTAGCTGGGATTTATGCAATCTATGAACATCTTGAACATTTGTTTCAATAAAGGCGTTTGCATTACCTCTTAGTACATATGTAGGAAATAAAATGCATTGCAAGGGTACCTCTGTCACTAATTGTTCCTCACAGATTTTACAATTAGCCATTTTTCTTGCTCACACATGCTCTATATTTTGCTTGGGCTGTCCTTTACAGATTTTCAACCCAACGAGCCTTTTTTTTTTCTTTTTTTTATGCAAAGTATTGTTTCAGCCTGTCCATGTTGATGGGCTCGGTGAACTCGTTCCCTTTAAATATGACAGTCTCACTGCCCCATTCCCCATCACCCTTTTGACTAGGTAGGGCCTTTCCCAATTCGGCCGGAACTTTCCCCTTGGGTCCATTATCAGTGGCTTCGACTGCTTGAGCATTAGATCACCTTCCCTGATCTTGGTGGGACGCACCTTCATGTTGAACGCCCAGGCCAACCTTTCTGGTATAGCTGCATATGGTGCAAGGCCTTTATCCTTTTTCTCATCCAGTAATGCTAGTTGTTTGAACCTCTGCGAGGCCCATTCATGCTCAGGCTATTCTGCCTCTGGTAGTACCCGCATTGACTGTATCTCTACTTCCACTGGTAACACTGTCTCCCCTCCCTGCACCATCATCGCCCCCAGTGCTTCGTGTTCTACGGCTAAATACAAGGCCTTGGAGGTTTCAGGATGGGCGGCTTAACCAAGTATTTTTTGATTTTGTCAAAAGCTTCTTGACATTGCCTATTCCACTCCACAGGCTGGTCCTTCCTCAATAGCTTGAAAATGGGCTCACATACCAATGTTAGCTCGGTAATGAATCAACTGATATATTGGATTTTCCCGAGAAAAGCTCTAACTTCCTTTTTTTGTCTTTGGTGCGGGCATCTCGGTAATTACCTCTTTTTTTTTTGGTCCACTTCTATCTTTCCCATTCCTACCGTATGCCCTAACAACTTTCTGATATTACCGCAAACACACACTTCTTGGGGTTGAGTCGGAGGTTGTACTTATCGACTCTCTGGAGGGATTTCTCCACTGCTTCTATATGTCCGGCCCTCATATCTGACTTAACCATCATGTCGTTCACGTATACATCTCTTTATGCATCAAATCGTGGAACAATGTAGTGACAATTCATTGATAAGTGGCTCCCGCATTCTTAAGTCCAAACGGCATCACCTTGTAACAATATGTACCCCACTCAGTGACGAAGGCAGTCTTATGCTTGTCTTCTTCAGCCATGAATAATTGATTATATCCTGAGAATCTGTCCGCGAACGAGTACATAGTAGATAAAGTTGCGCTATCAACCAACACATTTATATGGGGTAGGGGAAAATCATCATTTGGGCAAGCTTTGTTGAGGTCCCTATAATCTACTCACATTCTAACCTTTCCATCCTTCTTCTGTACCGGTGCAATGTTGGCTAACCACTCGGGGTACTTCACCACCTCTAATAACCCCACATCTTATTTGCTTATTGACATCTTCCCTAGCCTTTTCGGCCCATTCTGGCCTCATTCTTTGGAGCTTCTGTTTTACTGGTCTCATGTTTGGATAAACAGGTATCATGTGATGGGCAATACCTTTGTCCACTCCTGGCATGTCTTCATAGGACCGGGCGAATACTTTTGCATATTTTATTAATATTCTCTCTAATTCTTTCCGCTCATCAGAGGTAACCTCACTTGCAATTGAAATTTCCTTGGGGTTTTCACATGTACCAAGATTAAATGCATTTGTCTTTGATGAGTTAATGTCAAATATGCTCATGTCATGCTTGTTATGATGCAGACTAACATGAAAAGACTTAAACAAGTAAGCAAAATCAATGTCTTTATGATTAATAAATGTACGATTACAATTAAATAAGTCAGGAAAATAAACATCTTCCTAATTTGCAGTCTTGTCTTCTTCCGTCTTCTTGCTTTCTTCGAGCGTCAGATTCTCCAACTGCAGTAGTTCTTCTTCCCAATTATTTTCCTCTTTTGCAACCTCCCCATTGTCACTACTCGAGAAGTTTTCCCAGAAATCTCTCCCCTGCTATGTTTCATCTTCACTACTGATGTCTCATATCCCCATGCATGAAGCTTGGTGGTTGAGAGTTTGGAGGACAAAGCCTTCGGGCAGGCTGGAGTTGATCATGTAGGTGGGTGGTGGAACGGAGTGGTAGTTGGGTAGAGGGTACTTGTGTGTGTTGGGTTGTTTTTTTTTCTGGGTTGGGTATCTTATGGGTGTTAATGAGGTCTTGGATCTCATGCCTGAGGCGGGCGCAATTGTAAGTTTCATGGCCCTTTTCCTGATGGAAGTGACAGTATAGGTTTAGGTTGAGGTGGGGTGGCACAGGCTTGGAAGTGGTCTAGGTTCTAAAGGTTTTATGAGTTCTTGCCTCTTCAGCTTTTCAAACACCTTTGACAAAGGTCTACCAAAATTGGAGAATCGCCTGTTTCTGATGGCGGCGACCTCAGCAGGAGCGAGCTTGGTCTTTGAAGGCCCCCCAATAGTTTTCTATTATGGCTGTAAAACTTTCTATTCTCGGCTTCCTCCTCCTCAATATCCATCACAATTTCTCTTAATTGTCGAAAGTCGCTAATCATGGAGGTCATCCTTCTCAGCTTGTTATAAATGAAGGGCTTGGTGCCCTTAATGATCATCTTAATCTGGTCCTTCTCCGAGGGTCGTGTCTGTATCTTCAAGAGAGGGCTTCTCCAGCGATCCACATAATCTTTGAAAGTCTCTTCTGGCATCTGTTTGGTATTTTCTAGGTCACGGAGCGACAAGTCTATCTCCATGTCTATGACATATTGGTTCAGAAAGGCCTCCGCTATGCTTTCCAGTCATCCCTGACCTTTCTCGCCATGATATCATACTACGGGCGCCCCTTCTAGTGACATCCCGAACATCTTCTACACCTGGCACTTCGACAAACCCACTACACTCATCACTAAAACATAATGTCAGAAATGGACACTAGGATCTCGTTTCCGTTGAACTTGGCCATGTCAGACATCTTAAACTGGGGAGGCAATTGTTCTTCGAAAGTCATCGCATCATAGTCTAATAAATCTTCATGTTTTCCCTTCATCTTGCGGGTAACTGACTCTACTTGTTCTCTGAGTTTCTGTAACTCTGCCTGAGGCCCGACTATCCTTCCCATGGCATACTCAGCCATGTCATCATCAAAAACAAGGATTTCTTCGCTCACCCTATTCGGGGGCTCCTCCGCCTTCCCTCATCGTTGTTTTATGTTCCCACTGTGCGAGGTACTGTCAGATTGGCCATAGCATTAGTCAAAGCTTGTAGTTGCTCGGTAATTTTGGTGATGTTGGTCTCCAATTGATCCATGCGAGAACCTTCACTGCTTGACGCATCTATGTTTGCTAACCTCTTTTTGACAAGTCTTCATTCTTCTCTAACCCAACGGATATCTATGATGGCTTTTAAGACAAAGGGTTTATCATGATGCGTGTATGTATGTGATGCATAAGATGCATGAGATGCATGTGGTTGTCAAAACAGCATATACCCTTCTGACCTTATTCCTCCCGCACTCGTGCTAAGTCCATTTTTGTCCTAGACATGGCATACAGATATCAGACTCATGCATCTGGCATATTCGGATCATGTTTGGACCTTCTAAGCCCATCAAGGTTTTCATCCAAGTTGGCTCGTTATCATTTTAAAGAGTTCAATCACACTATCGCAAGGTGTAAACTTGTCCCAGTTTAAAAGGCCCAACAGGTTTACACTTTTGCGATAAGGTGGCTAAATAACTTCAAATGATATGAGGCCCAAACACAATGTGGTCCATCTTCATTTTGAAAACTTTTGGCCCAATCATCATAAGATGCAAACTCGTCCCAGTATAAGTAGCCCAACAAGTTTGTATCCTATGACGAGAGGCCCAAATGGATCCAAATGATAATGGGCCAAAACACAAGCATTGGGGTAGCTTCTTAGGACAAATAACTATGGTTCATATGTGGGCTTATAAGGGTATGGATAAGGCTCTCATCGGTGAAGGGTTGCACACAACTAGGTCTCCCCACTCAAGGGTTCGAGCGACCAAGTGAGCATGCCTTTGTTATACCCTAGGGTACATGCCAATGAGTGATGGTTATCATCTCATAACGATCCGTAGCCTTGAGTGAAAGCGACTTCACGATACATGACGCCATCAGGGTAAGTAGGGTATGCAAAATATATGAGACTTGGTTAACCAAAGCCAAAGCCACGGACACTACAAGGCATTATTGTAGGGCCGATTCTCTATCCCCAGTGGAGTCGCCATCAGTAGGAGCGAAGCGGGGTTTACCGCTATGCCTATGATGCTCGGCGACCACGACACTGTTGGGCTCGCAGCCCGTAGAGAGTACGGAGTAGCCCGCAGAGTACTAAACTATAGAATAAAGGAGTCGCCACCAAGTGTGAACTGGGAAAAGATTTAAGGCCGCACTCACCCCTCGCAAGGGAAGACCTCAAACTTTTGGGTTCGGAATGGTCACTTACTTATGCCAGTATAATGGACGGGTTCACACAATGGTATAGCCAAGTCTTATGCAGTTCATGCAAGGTAATTCAAATAAACACAAATTTGCACACCCATAAATATTAATAATCTCAATAACATAGTTCCAAAAGCATATTAAATAAGAAATACGAGATTCGATAACAAAAATCATAATAAATAATCAAAAGCAGGAAAATCGTCAATAAATAAATGGCAAACAAAAATGGGGGTTAATCACGCATATATGAGTATTTCCCGAGTGGCACGTGGAGTTGTATTCCAAGTACAAACCGCACTACCGTCCATTCGGATTCAGCTACGGAATTTACGTCTGGGTTTCCATCTGATATACCACAAGGGATAATAACATGCATAATCATCAATCCAATGTAAACGGACATAAAAAAATATAACCATGCATATGCGGATAATCACCAACATGAACAAATAAAATAAAAGGTAAAATAATAAAATAACGATAAATAGACAAAAAGATAAATAACAAAATAAATACGAAATAAAAAAATAACGGTAAAGGTGAATAAAAAAATAAATAACAAAATACCGAAAAAGAAATAGAATGTGACCAGAAATTTGGCCGTCTTTAATGTAGGACTTCGCATACCCGGTTGGACGTATTTCACGTCCTGCCAGACATGCATCGTCCAGAACTATAAAAGAAATATGGTAAGGGTGCCCTCAGGTCTTACCTTTTAAGTTGCTTTCTCGGAAGTGCGTTAGGCCGTCACCGGAAGGATTGAAGCTGTTCGTTGTTTGCTGTTTCTGGTTCGCTGTTTCACTCGCTATTTTTTGTTTGCTGTTTTCTGGTTGCTGTTTTGATATTTTCTGATTGATGTTTGCTGTTTTGTTGGTTCGCTGTTTTGGTTGTTTTTTGCTGCTATTTTTAGTTGTTTTTGGGCTGCTATTTGTTTGTTTTTGGGCTGCCGTTTTGGTTGTTTTTGGCTGCCATTTTGGTTGTTTTGGCTGCTGTTTTGGTTGTTTTTGGGCTACTATTTTTGGTTGTTTTTGCTGGCTATTTTTCTGTTGTTTTGGGACTATTTTTCTGGTTGTTTTTCGGTAATGGTTTGTTGTTTTTTGGTGCTGTTTTTTGGTGGTTGGCTTGATGTTTTGGTGCTATTTTTCTCGGTGATTTGGTATGGTTTTGGTCTCAGTTTTTTGGTGATTTGGTGGCTGGTTTCGGTGACTTGGTTGGTTTTGGTGGCTTGGTGTTGTTTCGATGGTTGCTTTAGGGTTTTTATTTGTGGTTGTCGTCCACCAGAAGAAGAAAAAAAGTCCCTATGGTTTTCAAGTTTAAGTTGTCGTCCAAGCCTTCCTTTGATAATGAGAAAGTGTCCATTTTATAATGTTTCGAAAGGATCTCCAAATAGGGAAATAAATCACATTGATTGGAAAATATCTTCTCAATTTATTTAGGGAACAAGATCTTATATATTTGGTGTGTGGATATCTCAAATCTTGTTGATTTGGTAAGGATGAGATCCAAATCTTGTTAAATTGGAAAGTGTTGATGAAGGGATTTTGACATGTGAATTGCATGGGATTTTGGGCGTGTGGGGCCTTGGTCGTGCATGGTGCTGATGGGCCGAGGTTGAAGGGTGCAAGGGCCGATTACAGTAGGGGTTTTGGGCTTGTCCGAGGCTAAGGTTTGAAGCAGAAACTGACTGAGCGAATCTGAGGCTGGCTAGTGAGTCCGAATCTAAGGAGTTGTTAATTTTGGAGGTTTTCCTTCCTTCCGGCATTCATTTTTCGTAACTTCCGTAACTTTTTAGGTAGTGCCTCCATACGAGGCTCATCATCGGGCTCATGCAAAAATGCAATGTCTACACATGCGGTCTATTTTATTATTCCCACAAGAAAATATAGGCAACTGGGTTCTAACATCTTCAAGTTCAGTTTCTAAGGATTGGATTCTATCAACTAGGCCTCTATTCCTCTCTTCAATGTCATCTATCATTAAAAGGCTCTGCTCAAACTTAGCTTGAGCTTCGTTCTTTTCTAGCTCCACTTCTTTCAGCCTCTTATTGACCTATATGTTCGTCTTCTTGATAGTTAGGCTCTCATTGAATAATTCAGTGTAGGCTATCTGAAGACTATCCTCATCTACAGACTCGTCGTGAAAGAATTATGAATCAGCATCACTCTAACATTATCCTCTCTCTCACCAGACATGCTAGCAGCAAAGGCCATAAAATTTCTCTTATCTTTAGGAGACTCATCAGAAGTATAGCCACATTCGGAATCACTAAGCGAGGCTGCCATGACTTTCTTACTTTTAGCCTTAAGGTGTGTGGGACACTCAGATCTAATGTGCCCATACCATTCACATTCATGGCATTGAATACCAACGAGTTTGCAACTCATTTCCTCTCTATACTCTCTCCTACTATGCCTATTTTGTTTAGGCTTATCCTCTATATCCCTATCACGACCACTCTTCATTAGCTTAAAAAATTTCTTAAACTTCTTTGCAAACATGGCCAAATCATGATCCGTGAGGGTATCATCATCATCACTTGACGGATCATGAGCAATTTCCTTCGTGATCTTCATCGTTATAGTTTTAGGCTTTTGGTTCCTAGGAAGTTTCTTCTCATATACTTGCATTTTACCTATGAGGTCTTCGAGCTAAAGGTTATCAAGGTCATTGCTTTTCTCGATGGTGGTGATCTTAGGTAGGAACTTATAAGGTAGGGATCTAAGGATTTTCCTAACTATCTTTCTAGTAAAAATAGTCTCACCTAGGTTAAAGCTTGAATTAACGATATCATTAATCTCAACATAGAATTCATCAAATGTATCATCATCATTCATTCTGGCGACTTCAAACCTAGTAGCAAGATCCTGAAGTCTATTATTTTTAACAGACATTGTGCCCTCATGCAAAGTCTGTAGGATATCCTAAGCATCATTAGTTATTTCACACATGGAAATTCTCCTAAATTCAGCCGAGCAAACAGCACCATGAATGGTATTAATTGCCTTGCTGTTCTTATTGCCAGCATCAAATGTAGGGAATGTTTTTCCTCGCGTAGCAGAAGCGGCTTTGGCACCCGGGATCGTTCTTGAAAATTTTTCTGCTCTCTTCATATAAATCCAGAATTTTCTACCAAGAACTCTAGATCAGAACAGCCCCGTTTTTCATTCACTGCTGAATGCTCATCACACATGAGCCATGAAGCATAATGACCTTTGGTCTCCCATGCAATATCAAAACACCATGTGCAAACTTGTATCATGTGCACGCCACCTTTGATCATATTCGCCTTGTGTTTGATCATGTGGCCTGATTCTTCTTCTAATGGCCGAACACTGTTGTTTTTGTCTTCATCAACGAGCACATACCAGCCTTGCGACTTGGATTCACGCAACTTGGATTTTACCGTGAGCATGCATAAGGAATCGGATCCACCACTTGATCTTCCGTGTTATGTCTCACCATCAGAAATCCATGAGGGTGGGCTCCGATTAACTCATTTACATGAAAATTATCTTGAAAAAATTTTCTCTTATGCTGTAACGACCGGGAATTTCGACTATTGTTACACAGTAAGATGAGCGTCACATAATATAAATTATGTTTGGAAGCATATACTCCCATGAGAATGACTATCGGTAAATTCTTCGAGAATCTGATATTAGATGCTACGATATTCCACTCCGGACAGCCCATAGTATTTAGGCCGTACTTTTTTCATACAAACTCCGATTTTTATACATTTTATATCGTCGGAAAGCTGAGATCGAGATCTACAACTTCTTTGTTGAACGTTTTTCCATATTCAAACCAGAAATGGGCTAAAATTGTAGATTAAAAATTCAAATGAATAGTACCCGATGGCATTCTAGTAAATTCCATAAATTTCTACACTCTTCTATTTTATTTTTTTTATGGCCAACTATAAAAATATTGCCTGAATCAGTTTTAAACCATCCCAGTTCCACTCTAGCATGTTTGAGGCCGCCTTATAGGTCTCGTATCAGTTCGTATGTATACCTTACATCGAGATATAAGTACGATAAGCCTTGTAGATAAAACATGTTGATATATCATTTAGCTTAGATAAGTTCTTATGTTCATTTTACAACATATATGCTAATCAAGTTTCCGATTATAGATTATCCACAGGAACTACGATCTTCTTCAATGAGGGGACTCAGTTTCATCCAAATTCTAAAATCTGTGAGTGGACCTCTTTTCTCAAACTGATTTTATTAACAGCTTTTTATATCAGACATACTTTTGAGCATATAGGGCATTAGCCTGGGTTTTATTACAGCTGCTTTTCAGATAAGTATGATTTAGAAAAGAAATGAGTTCCAAAGCTTGATTTTTATGTTTTCGAGGCATGGGGGAAAAACCCACCTCAGTATGTAACTTGCTACAGTTTGGAATTGAGGGACAGAGAACAGGTGCATATGTAGAGGATTGGGGGGACGGTGATATGTAATGCCCCTAGATCCTAGTTTCAGGACTAGGGATGACAGATGCCCATAGATCTTAGTTTCAGAGCTTGGAGGGTAGCATAGATCCGCATCCCCAGTTCTAGTTCAGTGGTTGGGGGACGGCGATACGTAACGCCCCAAGACCACCAGTTTCAGGGATAGTAGTGGCGTGCTTTGGGAGACGGCGATACGTAATTCCCCAAAGTCATGGATTTGCACTGCTGGCTCTAGTTAGGCATATGGGGGGACGACGATACATAACGCCCCCATACGTCAAGTTTTTCAGAAACATATCAGTTTTCAGATACTAGTTTTTTAGAATACAACATTCAGAAATAAGACTTTAGAAATAGTTTTCATAAATCAGAGCTTCAAAAGCAGTTTTCAGAAAGATAAGTTTTATAAAAGAGATTTCTGACGAATATTTCAGAAAAGAGTTTTTCATGTCAAGTTACTTATGGCTCTTTGTTTTTAAAACCAAATATTTTGATATCAGTATTTCAGTTTTTACCGTCCACTCACTTAGATCGTACAGCGATCTAACCCCCCACTCCCAGTTTTCTGTTCTTGCAGGTATTCTCGGAGGACGAGCTAGGGAGGACGGATATTGATGCATTCAATAGGGTTTGGAGTCCACCAGATCAAGTCAGGGAGAGTGTAAGCGACTTTCGTAATAATTTTTGAGCCATAATTATTTAATTAAATTAGATTTAATTATGTCGCAACGGTAAATTTGTTTAGTTCGGAATTAAACGAACCCGGGCCCAAGCGAAGTTGCGTGTTGAGTTAGCCGACTTAAATTTGGAATTTAAAAGTGGTGGGACCCACTTCACTTACATCAACTTGTTGAACATGTGATGGAAGTGGTTGGGCTTAATTTATGAATTTGATTTGTTGAAAGTAAGGCTTGCTTTACTTATGAAACACTCAAGCCATTTCCAACTTGGTCCCGGCGGCGGATGAGAGTTAGGATTGAGAATGGTGAGAAGACTTTATTATGGTTTGATTTTTGGCATCCTATGGGTCCGATTGTGGATACGTTAGGTGAAAAAGTGATTTATGACTCTGGCTTGGATAGGATGGCTACAGTTGCTTCCATTATTTCTGATTCTTCTTGGCGGTGGCCCCCATCTAGGTCTGCCGCCCTTGTTGATTTGGCTCGGGCCCATCTTCCGAATCCTTCTAGTATGAGGGAGGATGAGCTGGTTTGGGAGGATGATAGTAGATGGAGATTTTCAGTGGATAGTGCATGGGATGCCATGCGGACAAAGGGAACCTTGGTGCATTAGTCTCGAGTTGTTTGGTTCCGGAAGGCCATTCCCCGCCATTCTTTTTTGCTTTGGATGACTATTCAGGGAGGCCTTTGTACTCAGGATAGTTTGATGAGGTTCAGTATCTCTGCTTGCTCGCGATGTATTCTCTGTGGTTGTTCAAGTGAGGAAATCGATCATCTTTTCTTCCAGTGCTTCTTCTCTTCGAGGGTCTGGTCGACTATGCTGGCTATGTGTGGGTTAGATTGGAGTTGCCGAGATTGGCTTCAGACGGTTGAGTGGATGTGTCAGTTTTCTAACGCCTCTTTACGTCATCTTCTTGTTCGGCTATCTTTTGCTGCGTCAGTTTACCATATTTGGAGGGAGAGGAATGCCCGCACTCATGATGCGTCTCTTCGGCCTGTTTCTGTTCTGCTTAGTGATATTGTTTTTGATGTTTGGAATCGTGCTAGCTTTTTACGGAAGGTGAATCCATCTTATGACAATAAATGGCTTCACTTATCCTGGCACTTGCCCGATGACATCTTCTGTCGATCTTATTTTGTTTGTAGCCTTTCGGATTTTCTTCTAGGAGGGCCCGTCCTCTCTAGTAGTCTAGGGTATGCCCCTTTGCTCTTGTATAATTTTCTTTTGGTTAATACACTTACTTTATCCAAAAAAAAAAAGCCATTTCCAAAACACAAACTTAGTATTTAAACCAAGTAAACTTTGGAAGTGTGACTAAGTTACTATTCACAGCAAACACAAAAATCTCTCTTCCTCCTCCCTTGCAATTGCCGAAACTTCATCTCTCTTGGGGAGAAAATTTTTCTTTCAAATTTTGATCAATGCTAGCACATTAAGAGTCAAAAGAAGGTGATAGGGAAACTCACCCTTGAGTTTGGAATTCAAAGTTAAAGCTTGGAGCTTCTACATATCCATGAAAGTTTTTGAAATCTCATCCAACCAATGTAAGTTTTTTCGCAACTTTCTTTGGTAATTTTCACACATGAATCACTCTTAGAGATCATTGGCATGTTCTAGGAACACTAACAATGGTATCAGAGCCATCCTATGTTTGATTTGAGTTTAGGGTTTATAAACTTTATTTGGGGATTTTATGCTTGGAGTATGATTTTTTTTCAAAATTGTTTATTTGGATATGGTTGGATGATGATGAATTTGATTTATGCATCTTAGGAATTGAGAAAATGAGTTGGATTTGTTCATATCGGTTGTAAATGGGTTTACAAGAGGAAGCGCGGGCCTGACGGTAAGGTTGAAACTTACATGGCCCGACTGGTAGCAAAAGGTTACACGCAGCGACCTGGCGTCGACTACGATGAAACTTTTTCACCAGTAGCAATGCTTAAGTCTATTCGGATTTTACTTTCTATAGCTGCGTATCATGACTACGAGATTTGGCAAATGGATGTCAAAACGGCTTTTCTAAATGGATTTCTTGATGAAGAAATCTATATGGAACAACCGGAAGGTTTTGCGTCTAGTGAAAACTCGGGTATGGTGTGTAAGCTTAAGAAGTCCATTTATGGACTTAAACAAGCTTCACGAAGTTGGAATCTTCGATTCGACGAGATTATTAGATCGTCTGGTTTTCTCAAGAATTCAGAAGAATCATGTGTGTATCAGAAGGCCAGTGGGAGCATGGTCGTATTTTTAGTCCTATATGTTGATGACATCCTAACCATTGGGACTGATTTAGGTATGTTACAAAGCGTCAAAGCGTACCTCTGTAAGAATTTCTCCATGAAGGACCTGAGAGAAGCTTCCTATGTTTTAGGGATAAAACTCTATAGAAATAGACAAAGGAGGCTGATTGGGTTGTCCCAATCAACGTACATAGATAAGATCTTGGAACGGTATAATTTTGGTAACTGTAAGACAGCAAACATACCGTTCAGACATGGGATTCATCTTTCCAAGAAGATGAGTCCACAAACAGAAGATGAGAAGGTTAGAATGTCTAACCAACCTTATGCTTCGTGTTTGGGTAGCATAATGTATGTCATGTTGTGTACGAGGCCTGATATCAGTTTCGCTGTTAGCGTAACTAGTAGATATCAGTCCAATCCAGGTAATGACCATTGGATGGCCATTAAACATATCCTAAAGTATCTTAAAGGTACTAAGGATAAGTTAATAATTTATGGAGGAAACGAACTGCAAGTTAACGGGTATACGGATTCCGATTTCCAATCGGATCCCGATGATAGAAAGTCTACATCTGGATTCGTATTTACCCTTAACGGAGGTGCAGTTTGTTGGAAGAGTTCCAAACAGGGATCGACAGCAGATTCCACCATTCAGGCGGAATATATTGCAGCTTCTGAAGCTGCAGAAGAGGCTGTGTGGATAAAGAATTTTGTCACAGAATTGGGAGTTGTCCCAAGTATCGAGAATGCGATTCCGTTATACTGTGATAATACCGGAGCCATTGCGCAAGCAAAGGAACCAATGGCGCATCAGAAGTCGAAGCATGTGGAACGCAAGTACCACATCATTCAAGAGATTGTGTCACAATGGGATATTGTCGTGTGCAAAGTACCGAGTGAAGATAATGTAGCAGACCCGCTGATGAAGGCCATACCTCCGAAGTTGTTTGATAAACACGTGGAGTCGATGGGTATTAGATATAATCGTTATTGGCACTAGAGCAAGTGGGAGTTTTTGTTGGGGTTGGTGCTCACAGCGCCAATTCCCGGTTGTATTTCTTTATGAATACTTCTGTAAAACATTATTATTTTGAATAATATATATATGCAGTTTCTATAATATACTGTATCTTTTAATATGGTAAAAACGTAATGACCTTAGAATGACTAGTCATGGTACAGTTGCAAAAGCGTCGCAACTGACATTGAGTTGTATCATGACGTTGTCATTCTCAGACAGTTCCTGGTCAAGGTTTACAGTATTTGGTCAGTATAGTAAACCCGTTGAGACCGGTACATGTCGTATACTGGAATATATGATTCCAATGGTTTCTCAATGAACCATAAGTCTTGGAGACTAGTATAGAGTGTAGGTGTTTATAGCGGATAAACACTGAACGACTCACAGAAGATTCTTAATGGATGGTACACCAACGTCAATAAGAATCTTGTCGGGTTGAGTAGCACTTGTGATTCTTAGACTTGAGATGCCACTGTGGGCACATGAGACATCTTCTACACTTAGATGGCAGTCACTTCACCAATCTATTAAGATCAGACCTCCGCCTGTTCGTTGGGTGTAGATAGATCCTCAGGGTGTCCTGTGCGTATAAAGATAGGATCCGTCAGTTCTGTGTATCAGAGCATAGGTAGTCCATATGATTACCAATCAGATAAAACCATGGGCCCGTGGTACAGTTTAGAAGCCAATTCTAAACATTCTTTTTGAGATTGCTAATAGAATAGTCGACTGGATAATCCCTATAGAGATTTGACGTTTACATCTATATCTCTGGGATTTATCCGGATACCTGTGACGGAGGAATTATACATTTGCCATGACCTCGACCTGTATGATTCAGCGAGTTTATCCGTGATCGTCATAATTTACGGGTGGATAGATTATGGACACGAAATTGGATTTCGTGACGGATATGTCTGAATCTAGAGAGTCTCAATAATGAAATATACTCGTAGAGCACTAGAGCAACATTTATAAATAATATTGATTATTTATAAAGTCGTTTAAAGGTTAAACACAAAATACATGTTTAGGGACCCGATAGTCATTTCCTTAATTTTTGTGTATTTACATTTAATACTTGATTAATTTAAATACACATTAATTAATAGTCAAATTGAGATATTTGACTAATATCATAAATGTATATATGTATTTAATATTTAATGTAAATATAATACATATATTTAATATATTGTATTTAAATAATTAATTAATTAATTAATTGTTAAATGATTAAATTAATTAAAATATAAATATCTTAAGGTTTAGATATTTATTTTAATGACTAAGTTGCTATTGTTGACTTGTTGAAAAATATCATTAAAGTGTAATGATCATTTTATCAACTTGGTTTAACGAATTCAAATGAAATTGAAATTAATATATCTTGTTTTTGCTATAGCCAAATTCGGCCAAGGTGATTTTGGTAGCAAGTATATATTATTTTGTTTCATTTAGGGTTTGAATAACCTAATACACTTTATCAAAACTCCATTAAAACAAAGCAAAGAAGGTAGAGAGAAAAGAAAATCAAAGAAAAGAAAAGCTTGGAATTTAGTAAGTATTTCCAACCTTCCATTAGAGAGTAATTTGTTCCTCTTGTTGTGGGCTTCACTTGGTGATTTTCTTAAGTTTTTCTATTCATTATTCTTTGTGTTTTTTATGGATGAAAGTTTGATGAAGGGGTTAAGCATGTATGAAGTTGGAAGATTGTTACTAGTGTAGTAATAAGTATTCTTTTATGGTTTTTAGAACCTTGTTGCTAATCTAGAGTTGTTGACCCACTCTTAAATGACCTAGATTTGATCTATAGTTATTTCATTTGAATGGTGTATTTATGTGTATATATGATGCATGTAAAATATAGGGTTGATTGGATTTTGCCTTGATGTGTTTTGAACCATGGAAGTGCAAAATGCACAATTCCCCCATTGTGAGGCTCTCGGCCTTATGGCTCAAAATTGGGATTTTTGTTGCTTTTGGTGTTTTGACATTTGGGACATGTTAAATTCATCTTAGAAATGATTTAGAATCATCCAAAATTGATTTGAACAATTTCGGACTAAAATGAACAAAATGCCAGGTGTAAGGGCAATTTGGTAATTCACATAAATTTGATTTATTGAATTTTATTTCATAATTTTATTATTGGGTTTATTTAATTAATCCGAGAAATTTTTTTGAAATCGGAAAATTTGATTTTCCACCGTTTCCGCTGCGTTACCGGATTCTGCCCCTAAAACCCCTACAATCGGATGATGAGACGTAGTAATGATAAAAAAAGATATTTTTTTGGCCAAGTGGCATTGGGAGGAGAAATCCATTAATACATTCACATGGGAGGTATCCACTAGAAGGGGCATGTAACCGCCTCTTTTTAGTATAAATAGAAGGGGGAAATGCATTTGTAACGGGAGGGGTTTTTTCTGATTAGATGAGCAAGCAAATTGCTAAAATAAGCTAGAAAGAAAATATCTTGTAAACACAAATTGCTCGGTTAACACCCAAAACAGGTCGGCCGAGCCCATTACAGTAATAAAAACACCATCCGTTTTGTGCCCGTGGACGTAGGTTGGATCCATTCCGCCGAACCACGTTAACTCTCTGTATCAATCTGGGTGTTTTACCTCTGTCTGCCAAAATTTGCTTTTGGTTGTCCTCATAAGCAAACAAATTCACTGCTGAAGGAAGGTTGAATCCCGGGAACAATACATTTTCATTATTATCTCTGAGACGAAAATCAGCCGTCAACAAAACCAAAAGCAAACTTTGGTAGAGGGAGAAAAGCACGCGGATTGACACAAGAAGTTAACGTGGTTCGGCGGATAACATCCAACCTACGTCCACGACCACAAAATAGATGGTGTTTTACTAATGAAATACGCTCAGGCCGACCTGTTTATGGTCGGTTAATGTGGGAGCCGAGCTATTTTACAAAGGGAATTACAAAGCTCTCTCTATCTTTTTTTTTTCTCATCTTTTTTTTTGTGTGTCTTTCATTTACAAAAAGACCTCTCTTTATATATATACTAAGTCTGAAGTGGCAAAACTGAGGCGGCTACTGTTCCTTATTCTGCAGAGCCTTCCACGTGAATCTGCTTCATTTGCTAAGCTCTCTGCCCTAGGGCCTTGCTCTTGCCGAAAGTGAACATGCTCTCTGACATCCCATCGCATCAGTTTGACTTTCTGCTGCCACATGCATTTAGCGATGATGACCGCCAGGTGGGTGTTCCCGAGGGACGACACGTGTAAAGGAGAATTTCCTTCTCAAGGCTTATGTCGGTGACTAAGTGGTCGGTCGAATCTTCTGCTGAGCCTTCTGAACCACTTCTGTCCTGTCTTGTGCTGTTCGAGCCCTTCGAAGTACTAACAATGGAACCGAATAGGCCCGAACCGAGCCACAGAATTGATGTGGTCAGTTTACGAAAGCCGTGTTAGAAGCATACGATACGGCCGATCTAAAACTGAGGGACCGTGTCTAGACTTCCGCCGAGCCGAGAAGTGGCTAACACTTCTTCTGAATATCTTTCCCTTTTGGAAAAGGGGAATCCCATCCTTGTCCTTGTCCAACTGTTTGATGTATTATGTCTTGATTTTCACCATCAACATCTATCCCCTAGTTCGCGGTATCAACGAGTTTATGAGTTGATGCCGGGAACTATAAAAAGTTATCGAACCCTTCATCCTACTGTGGCTGTTTTGGAACCACGAAGAAGACTCCATTGCACATGTAATTAGGTATTCTTCTCTAACTGTTCTTAGGTCGTCCGTCTGTCAATGACCCTGCTACTGTCTTCAGTTATTCTTTCACTATTCTTCCTGAGAAAAGTCGATATTCCGAGCCCATGACCATTGTACCCATGTTCTTAGTTCTTTGAGGAGCGATCGTCTGAAGTCCATATCTTTGTCCCCGAGGTAACTGCAACTAAAGCTGAAATCTGTTTTGTCGAGCTGGAGCCTGACGTCTCGATTCTGAATCTAATTATCATCGAACTTGGTCGTAGAACAAACACTTTCCTCTTCGAGCTGATGATAAATCCACTCGAGTCTGAATCAGACTCGGGGGGAATCACCCCAAACCCGAGCTGAGTAGAGTACTTGAACCTGGGGGAATGATACATCCCCAGTCTGAAGAATCAGACTCGGTGGGAGTCACCCCAAACCCGAGCTGAGGAAAATACTTAAGGTCTTTGATGGAACAAATCCGATCCAAAGCCGAATAACCTCACGCTCTCGGCGGAACGAAATCCAGTCCCGAGCCGAATAATAACACGATCTCGGCGGAACAAAATCCAGCCGGAACGAAATCCAGCCCCGAGTCGAATAATAGCACGATCTCGGCGAAATAAAATCCAGCCCCGAACCGAATAACCTCCAAGACTTACACGGAATGGAAACTAATCAACCTTCGAGGCTCTACTGACTCTGGCACGGGCGTCCCCTTACCAGACCAGCGAAAAACAAAAACAAAGGTTTAGAACAAAATTGGTAAAAGGCGGGGGTGACTTAGCACATACCCCAAACGAGAAAATCACAAGTGTAAATAACAGCACGTTGCCTCAAAACAGCGTCCTGTCAGAGGTCCCCAAAACACAATTCCTAATTTCTCAACGGCCTCGGCGGAACAAATCCAGCCCCGAGCCGACACCATGAAGCCTCGGTGGAACGAATCCAACCCCGAGCCGATGGCACACAGAGGCCTCGGCGGAACAAATCCAGCCCCGAGCCTTGACACCATGAAGCCTCGGCGGAACGAATCCAGCCCCGAGCCGATGGCACACAGAGGCCTCGGCGGAACAAATCCAGCCCCGAGCCTTGACATGGATGCAAGTCATTGGGTAGTTACGGTCCGGCCTCGGGAGTTTGATCCTACCACGAGGGGTTCACGCGCTCCCTCATGCACTTCATCCCTTGTAGTATCTCCCACTTAAAATGAAAAGAGTCAGGTCGGCGCACTTCACCCGGGGTTTTGATAATGACACTTGTGTTTGGTGTGCCACAGGTTTGGTGCCATTTCTGACCTCGAATCATTACCTTCGCATCGAGCATGTCAAAAATAAAATAACGAAAACAACTTTCACGTTTAATTAACAAACAAGCGATGTGCAAGATTCTTAAAAAAAATGAGAGTTTTATTCGTATTTTTAAGGACATACTGCCCTTCTTACAACTCTTTGCGGGACATTTTAAGAGAGGCTTTTACATTTGTTTTTCTTCTGTCTTCTGCTTCGCGGTCAAGCCCCATCTTCTGATCTGAGCTCTGAAAACTCCAGATGCGTATGCCAGAGTTATAAACTTCACACTCAGGCTGGCTCCTGCATCAGGCGCTCAGTTGGGATCCTCCGATCTGAACTTGATCCCAAGGTTTCTGAGCTGGATCACAGGGTCTACTGAACCAGGCGCTCCGTCGGTGCTCCTTCGACAATGTATTTTCCCGACGCCTGGTTCGCTGAGCGCATCCCTGGGTGTTTGGGCGAGGTCTTCAGTCTCTGCTCTGCGCGGCTTTCCTGGAAGACTTTTACCTTCTTTATTCCTAATTCAGGGAAGACCGCCTCACCAATTTGCACCTTGCCCTTGGCTGACTAGCTCCCTGATCAGTCCCCCAGCACAAGTAACTTGCGAAGCTGGTGATCGGCAGTTTAGGAAGTGTAGTTCCTTCCTACTGAGGAGCTTGGTCAGCCGCTGCCAACGGATACAACCCATTCACGTCGTTACATTTCATTCGACAATTCACCCCGGATGGGTGTCCGTTGGCCAGCATTTTTACATTTCATTCCACAATTCAACAAGAAAAGATCTTCGTCCATATGGACCATTTCTTCCTTCCATCTTGCTTCTTCCCATTACTTTCATATTCCCCATATTCTGCTGTTGAGCTGCTTGTGAAAACCACAGCTTTCACTTTACACCACCGTCTTACAACGCGAGTTGCTTTTTGTTCGATCTCCACAGACGCCGCCAATTGTTGACGGCTGGTTTTCATCTCAGGGACAATATTGGAAATGTATTGTTCCCGGGATTCAACCTTCCTTCAGAGGAGTGAATTTGTTTGGTTATGAGGAAACCAAAAGCAAACTTTGGTAGAGGGAGAAAAACACGCGGATTGACACAAGAAGTTAACGTGGTTCGGCGGATAAAATCCAACCTACGTCCACGGGCACAAAATAGATGGTGTTTTACTAATGAAATACGCTCAGGCCGACCTGTTTATGGTCGGTTAATGTGGGAGCCGAGTTGTTTTACAAAGGGAATTACAAAGCTCTCTCTATCTCTTTTTTTCTCCTCTTTTTTTGTGTGTCTCTCATTTACAAAAAGACCTCTCTTATATATATTCTAAGTCTGAAGCAGCAAAACTGAGGCGGCTACTGTTCCTTATTCTGCAGAGCCTTCCACGTTAATCTGCTTCATTTGCTAAGCTCTCTGCCCTAGTCCTGCTCTTGCCGAAAGTGAACCTGCTCTCTGACATCCCATCGCATCAATTTGACTTTCTGCTGCCACATGCATTTAGCGATGATGACCGCCTGATGGGTGTTCCCGGGGGATGACATGTGTAAAGGAGAATTACCTTCTCAAGGCTTATGTCGGTGACTAAGTGGTCGGTCGAATCGTCTGCTGAGCATTCTGAACCACTTCTGTCATGTCTTGTGTTGTCCAAGCCCTTTGAAGTACTAACAAGGGAACCGAATAGGCCCGAATCGAGCCACAGAATTGATGTGGTCGGTTTACGGAAGCCGTGTTAGAAGCATACGATACGGCCGGTCTAAAACTGAGGGACCGTGTCTAGACTTCCGCCGAGCCGATGAGTGGCTAACACTTCTTCTAAATATCTTTCCCTTTTGGAAAAGAGGAATCCCATCCTTGTCATTGGCCAACTGTTTGATGTATTATGTCTTGATTTTCACCATCAACACCTATGATGAGCATATATTCGTTTATGGGTCCACCACCTCCCGTCCTATTTGCTTTCACGATGAAAAAAGGAATCCCAAAGAATACGACGTGGAGGAGAATCATCAGACGATTCTGCTCGGTAAATCGTCTTTTTTCCTTCTGAGTAGGCAGGTGAAAGAGCCCGTGCCAGGACCATCTCAATCTCGTTTTTGTCATTCCAAAATGTGGGAGCAGATTGAATAGAAAAAGCTGAACATGGTGGAACTGCTGCTTCTGCTCGGTGAATAGAATAAGCCCTCAAATTGGTTAGAAGAAATAGCTCATAGCCCGGGTGGTTGCCGCTAAAATAAAATGTGAATCTCGTAGTTTGGTTGTTTTTTCTGGATTCGTCCAAAAGGTCAAAACACGTCTCAAAAGGCTCATCTGCCCAGATCCGTTTTGGGCGAGACGCGTAGAACTCCATGATTTGCCTAAAATCACTTGTGTTGTGATGAAACACACACAATAGAGATGAAATGAGAGAAAATTCTTCTTTATATCACAAGTAAAGAATTACAAAGCTTACAATCCTAAGTTTAACAAAAAACTCTCACACCACTTTACTCTCTATTATACTCACATTTTGGGATTTCTGGGATGCTTATGAATGATCTGGGGGCTCTAATTTATAGTGCCAAAATCGTGTGAACAGTGTCACACGGTTTGGCCAACTAGCAACACGTCTATGTTGCTTTCTGCTTTCGGTGCCAGCTTTGGTCTGCATGATGTATGCATTCGGTGGGTTTGTTTCTTTCTGCATGTTGGACTTCACAAGTCTTCAACAAATCTCCCCATCGGTGAAGATTTCCCCAAAATCTGAGCCGACCATCAATCATCCAAACTGGATCCTTAAAAGGATCCACCCCTGGCTGCATCTGTATGACTGCATACGTACCCTGAGTTGGATCAAGCCAATCGTAGTTCTCTATATCTCCCCACTCTGACTATGTGGAGAGTTTTGTCATTCCGGCTATGGCACGACATATTTCAAGCTTCTCTTTCGGTAAAACCTTGGTGAACATATCGACACCGTTGTCGTCGGTGTGAATTTTCCTGAGTTCTAACAGCCTTGAGCTTAGGACGTCTCGTATCCAGTGATACCTCACATCGATATGTTTTGACCTCGATTGAAATGTCGAATTTTTACCAAGATATATAGCACTCTGGCTATCACAGTACAAAGTGTACTTCTCCTGCTTGAAACCCAATTCCTGGACGAATGTCTTCATCCACAGCAATTCCTTGCAAGCTTCTGTCATTTTAATGAATTCCGCCTCTGTTGTAGAAAGTGCAACACATCTCTGCAACCTAGACTGCCATGCCACAGCTCCTCCTGAGAGAGTAATTAGATACCCCGAAGTAGACTTTTGGGTATCCACATCTCCTGCCATATCTAAATCGGTGTAGCCCATCAACACTGGTTCGCTGCTTCCAAAACATAGCCTCATTTTGGATGTACCTCGAAGATACCGCATGATCCATTTGATCGCATTCCAGTGTTATCTTCCTGGGTTTGACATAAACCGGCTGACCAATCCAACTGCATGTGCCAAGTCTGGCCTCGTGCACACCATGGCATAAATAAGACTTCCCAGTGCGGAGGTGTATGAAACCTGTTTCATTTCCTCATTCCATGTCTCAGTAGAGGGACTATGTTGTGTACTCAATCTAAAATGGGTAACAAGAGGAGTGCTAACCGCTTTAGCCTTGTCCATCTGGAATCTCTGAAGTACCTTCTCGATGTATTCCTCATGTGACAAGTATAACCTCATGGCTTTCCGATCACGGCTGATCCTGATGCCAAGAATCTGTTTAGCTGGCCCCAAGTCTTTCATCTCAAAAGACTTACTCAGTTGATACTTCAAATTATCAATCCTCGATTGATTCCGGCCAACTATCAACATATCATTTACATACAGCAGTAAGATGATAAAGTCATCCACTACAAGAAAAAACAATTTTAGCGACGGAAATTAGCGACGGAAAAATCCGTTTCAAACTTTAGAAACGGAATAGCGACGGAATTGAAATGAATTACATCAACAGCTACGGAATTTAACGACGGGATAAAATTCTGTAACTAATCATGGCGAGAATAAAATTGCGGGAACAACAGTGATGGAATAGCGACAGATTTTATAATCTATCTCTATATATTGAAACGGAAATAAAATTCCGTCGTAATATTAGCGATGGAAGAAATATTCCGTCTCTAAATAGCGACGAAATTTTGTTTCGTCTCTATTTAGAGACGGAATTTTAATTTCGTCGCTAATTATATAGAGACGGAAGTAAGTTTCATCTCTATATAGCGACGAAATTAGTATTCCATCGCTAAATATTGCGACGAAATACTAATTCTGTAGTTAATATTACGACGGAATAATAATTTCGTCGCTAATATTGCGACAGAATACTAATTCCGTCGCTATTTTGCGACGGAAATAAAATTCTGTTGCTAAGTTTTCTTAAATAAAAAATTTCCATTTCCTTTTCCCCGTCACTTGTTTTCCCTCTCACTCAAAATCCCTAAATCTCTCAAATTCACCACGCCCTCTCTCAATCTCACTCTCGGTCATCAGGTCTCCCTCTAAATCTCAGGTAAACTTGATCCATCTTCTTTTTTTCCATTTTTTATATGGATTGTTGTGTTTTGCAGTGGTAATTAAAAATCAGCGAGCTGTGTGTGTGTTCTGTGTATTGTGTGCGTGGGTTACTGTGAGTTGGGTGTGTTCAGTGATTTTAGGGTTTATTTTCATGGGAGCAGTGGGTTTGAAAAATGCTTCATCTTTCTCACTTTCTCTCTTCTATGTATTGTGTGCGTAACTATGTGTGTTCTGTGCATGCGTAACTGTGTGTGTGTGTTTTGTGTATTGTGTGCGTGAGTTGCTTGGGTTTATTTGTTTTATGGGTTGAATTTGGTGTAACTTTGTGTGTGTTCTATGTATTGTGTGCGTGAGTTGCTTGAGTTTATTTGTTTTATGGGATGAATTTTGTGTAACTGTGTGTGTGTTCTGTGTATTGTGTGCATGAGTTGCTTGGGTTTATTTCTTTTATGGGTTGAATTTTGTGTAACTGTGTGTGTGTTCTATGTATTGTGTGCGTGAGAAGCTTTTACAGTTTAGTGTGTTAAGTGGTTTTAGGTTGTGATGCTTTTATTGACTATAGCTTGATCTCTCACTTTCTCGTAGGTCGTATCTCGCAGCTCGCTAGCCAAATCACTATCCGTAGTCGCCTCATCAATCATCATGTATTTGTTGTTTTTCTGTTATTTTGTTCTATTTTGGTTGTTTTAATTATAAGAGTCCAGTAAGGACTTGACAATTTACTTAGATGTGTGAAAAGTGAATTTAATTTTCATATAAGGTAATAAATATTTTCAGTGATTAATTCAAACCTGAAGGTAGAACTTAGTCGATAGGATCCAAAATTAAGCTAAAATTTAAGGTTTGTAATCAATATATCGGTTGTATGGTTATTGATGAAGGCAGTAAAATAATATACTTTCTCATTTATGTTGAATGAGCAGTAGAATAGAACTAGGAATTGCAAGTTAGTTGTGAATCCTATTTTTCTATTACGTCTATTCTATTATATGCCAAGAGTTGAGTTTAATTAACTCTGTCATAATTTTTACCAATAAAGTCACCATTTATATTTTCATCAGTTGCCAGCATCACATACAACCGTAGTGAAAGATAAGATGAGATCAGATCGGCAATGCATCAATGCTAGGTTAAAAGATGGGTATTTGACGAATGAGTTTATTGCGGGTATTGAGGAGTTTATCCAGTTAGCAGAAAGTCATCCTACATTTATGGACGGAATGAAAATTAAGTGTCCATGTAACCAACGTAGGTGTCAAAATCGAAGTTTTTATGACCCTGATATTGTGAGACTCCATCTTGCAAAATATGGATTTGTACCAAACTATTATATATGGTATAAACATGGGGAGACTGAACAACGAGATATCTCCCAACATGATATTAGTCAAAGTCTAGAAGTCGAGTTTACCCAAGTGAACAACGCAATTCAATAAATGGTATTGGATGCTGCAGGACCTACTTTCAATCAAAATGATAGTGAATAGACTCCAAATACCGCGACACGAAAACTTTATGACATGCTTAGAGCATCAAAACAGGAGATTTGGCATGGAAACCCATACGGGCATTCGCAGTTATCATTTCTGAACGAAAACACAATGGTCTGAAGTGGTCTTCTTGTATCCATGATCCCCCATAACTGACTCAAACTTCACGTACCACTGTCTCGGTGCCGGTTTCAAACCGTATAGGCTTTTCCTGAGTCTGCATACATAGTCCTCTTTCCCTCTGACTCTGAAACCTTCTGGTTGCTCCATATAAATTTCTTCTTCCAGATCTCCGTGAAGAAATGCGGTCTTGACATCCATCTGCTCAACTTCCAGGTCGAGACTTGCTACTAAGCTGAGTACCACTCTGATGGATGACATCTTCACAACTGGAGAGAAGATTTCATCGAAGTCAATGCCTTTCCTCTGATTGAATCCCTTGACAACTAGTCTAGCTTTGTACCGGGGTTGTGAAGTATGCTCATGTTGCTTCACGCTGTACACCCATTTGTTTTTCAAAGCCCGTTTGCCTCTTGGCAATTTCACCAACTCGAAAGTGTGATTGTCATGCAAAGATTTCATCCCATCTTGCATGGCTTCCTCCCATTTTTCTCTGTCCTCTGTTTCCACAGCCTCCTTGTAGCTCTCGGGTTCTCCACCGTCAGTAAGCAGCACATACTCATATGTAGAGTATTTGGTTGAAGGTCGCCTCTCTCTGTCAGACCTTCTCTGTGGAACTATTGGTGTGGCTTCTGGTACTGGTGGTTGATCATGATCATCATCTCTGGGAGCTTCATCACTTGTACCCTCATGTCTGGGAACCTCATCTTCAACTTGTACTGACACAGGTGTATGAGGTTCTGGATTCACATTTCTGTATTGCTGGGGCATTGTCTTCATCTCATTTCTGATATCTTCTATGGTCTGATCTTCGATGAAGACAACATATCGGCTCCTGACGATCTTCTTCTCCACAGGATCATATAGTTTGTAGCCGAAATCATCCTGACCATAGCCAATAAAGACACACTGTCGCGTCTTTGCATCAGGCTTGGATCTCTCGTCCTTTGGGATGTGTACAAAAGCTTTGCACCCAAAGACATGCAAGTGTTCATAAGACACTTTTTTTACCTGTCCAGGCTTGGTTAGGAACATTAACTTTCAGTGCGACCGCTGGGGACATGTTCAAAATATGTACTGCAGTGTTGAGTGCCTCCCCCCAAAATGTCTTCGGCAGCTTGGCTTGTGACAGCAAGCTTCTGACCCTCTGGCACAAGGTTCTGTTCATCATCTCAGCTAGGCCATTCAGCTGAGGTGTCTTCGGAGGTGTCGTTTGATGTCGGATTCCTTGCATCTTGCAGTACTGATCAAACGGACCTCTGTATTCTCCACCGTTGTCTGTTCTGATGCATTTGAGTTTCTTACCGGTTTCTCTCTCCACCATGGCGTGAAACTCCTTGAATACTCCCAACACTTGATCTTTTCTCTTCAAGGTGTATGCCCATGTCTTCCTTGAATGATCATCTATGAATGTCACAAAATACAGTGACCCACCAAGTGTTCTTGTCTACATCGGACCACATACATCTGAATGTATGAGATCAAGTACCTCCGGTTTCTGCTGAGGCGGGGAGCTCTGGAAGGACACTCTGTTCTGTTTTCCAGCCATGCAGTTTTCACACTTCCGTAAGTGTGAGTTCTTCAATTCGGGAAGAACATTCCGCCTATGTAGTATCTCCATCCCCGTTTGACTTATGTGACCGAGCTTTTTATGCCAAAGCTCGGCTGCCTCATTACTGTTGACTGTATTTATGCTACTATTGGAAAGCTTAGCATGCATCAAATACAGAGTTGAATCTTTCTTACCTCGTGCCACCACCATTGATCTTTTAGTAAGCTTCCAGGTACCGTCACTAAAGGTGCTGCAGAAACCTTCATAATCCAGATTGCCTGTTGAGATTAGGTTTAACCGGATGTCTGAGATGTGCTTGACTCCCTTCAACACTAGCCTTATCCCGTTGTCTGTTTTAAGGCAGATGTCTCCAATACCGACGGCTTTGGACTGGCCGTCATTCCTCATCCTTACAGCATCGTAGTCCCCTGGCGTGTAAGATGAAAAAAGTCTATGCGAGATGTGGCGTGTATGGATGCGCCACTATCTATCACCCAACTGGTCTCGTGGCTAGCAAGATTCACAACATTTTCTTCATACATAATACAGAATTCTTTGGAGGTTTTGTCGGTGGTAGTAGCAACTCTTTCTTGGTTAGAGTCACCATCTCTTCTGGACTGCTCGTTCTTCAGTTTGTAGCAATCTCTCTTCATATGGCCTTTCTTCTTACAGTGATAGCACTCAATATCTATAGTTCTTGATTTACCTCGGTTTTTGTCTGGTCTGTCTGGGCCTCGGCTTTTACTAGGGGTGTCAAAACGAATCAACGAATCAAATTTGTATCGAATCCTAAACGAATCGAATCAAAATGTGATGGATTCGTATTTGATTCGTTTATTAAACGAATCCTAATATCATGATTCGTATTCGATTCGTTTATTAAACGAATCGAATACGAATATCCGTTTAGTCATGATATTATTTAATAACATAATTTACCATAATTGATTTACATTAATTCTTCACAAATATATACATATGAAATATGTAATTAATATATTTACTAAAATATATCACCAATATCGACAATATTATTTTTCTATGGTAATTAGCCATAATTTCTCGTATCTTAATTGAAAAATAACAATAACTAGTAAAATAAAATAATAAAATGAATCTTAAACGAATAAACGAATCAATGAGCTAGAATCGAATTGACCCATTTATTAAACGAATCCATTTTTTCAAACCCGTATTCGCTTTAAAGCGAATCTAATCGAACGAATAAACGAATCCTGACCCAAATTGCCACCCCTAGCTTTTACTCCTCCCTCTTCTGGTGTTCTTTTCTGTCACTAAAGCTTCTGAGGTTGAGATTGAGGCTGATGGTGACTCATGCATTCTCGTCCTCTTTTCTTCCTCGAAGATCCTGGTTTTCGCCATCTCCATAATGACTTTCCCATCTGCGGCTGAATTTATCACCGTAGATATGAACATTTCCCAAGATTCTGGTAACGTATTAAGGAGTATTAAGCCGTTTACCTCATCACCGAAGTCTATGCCCAATCCCGACAATTCTTTCATGGTGCCGAGGAAATCGTTGATATGGTCCGCCACAGCTGTACCTTCCTGGTATTTCAAACCCATCATCTTCTTGATGTAGTACAGCTTATTGTTGCCAGTCTTTGCTTGGAAAAGCTTTCTCCATAAGACACGTGCATTTGTTTCTTCACTGACATGGTTGACGATACTATTGTCGATCCACTAACGAATAGTACTGCATGTTTTCTGGTGAAGATTATCCCACTTCTCATCGAATATTCCTTCTGGTTTCTGCTCCAGAAATACCGATCTATTATAGTCCTTCACATACAGAAGGTCTTTCATCCTTCCTCTCTATGTGAAATAGTTTGTACTGGTTAACAAAGCCATTTTTCCGGTGCCCCCATCCATCATAAAAATTCTAAGCAGAATTTCAAAAAACGGAGCTCACTGTTGCATCCGGAATGGTAAAAAATGGTGGAAATGACACTTCGTTTGTCAAAATCCGACACAGGGACCAAATTACAAATTTCAAAAATTATAGGGGTCAAAATGCAATTTCCAAAAGTTCAGGGGCCAAAGTGCAATTACGGAAAAGTTCAGGGATTAAAATGAAATTTTAAAAAAGTACAGGGGCTAAAATGTACTTTCAAGAAAGTACATGGACCTATATGAAAATTACCAGGTCTATTGACGTGGCACTGCTGACGTGGCAGCTGATGTGGCGCTGACGTGGCAGATGACTGGGCGCTGACGTGGCAAATGACTGTGCGCTAACGTGGCTGCTGACTGTGCGCTGACTGGGTGACACGTGGCGGCTGACTGGGCGACACGTGGCGGCTGACGTGGTCGTCTTCTTCCTTGAGCAGAGCGTGATGCGACTGGGCGCGCATGGAACAGCTACTGCAAGGCGCGTGCGGCGCGTGAGAAATCTTTGGACCTCCGTTTGATCGCCGGAAAATACCACCGTGCTCGTCTCGTCGTGAAAAGTCCGATGGTGTGCTCAAAATCGATTTTCGACAACTTTCGTCGGAACCGACTTTCTAAACCGAAGCTCTGTTTCCGAGTTTCGGGATCCCTCTGTGGAACCTTAGCTCTTGATACCACTTGTTGTGATGAAACACACACAATAGAGATGAAATGAGAGAAAATTCTTCTTTATATCACAAACAAAGAATTACAAAGCTTACAATCCTAAGCTTAACAAAAAACTCTCACACCACTTTACTCTCTATTATACTCACGTTTTGGGATTTCTGGGATGCTTAGGAATGATCTGGGGGCTCTAATTTATAGTGCCAAAACCGTGTGAACAGTGTCACACGGTTTGGCCAACTAGCAACACGTCTATGTTGCTTTCTGCTTTCGGCGCCAGCTTTGGTCTGCATGATGCATGCATTCAGTGGGTTTGTTTCTTTCTGCATTCTGGACTTCACAAGTCTTCAACAACTTGATGGAACAGGCTCGGCTCGGAAGAGTTCTGAGTTCTTGAGATCAACCATTGTCGTCTTGTCTTCGCTCTTCCCGGCCATTCTGGGAATTCTTTTCTAAAGTAGAAGCAGGGAGAGAGAGAGGGTAGATGGGTCGAGAAAGAATTAAAAACACACCCAGCTAATACACACATAGGCCGAAAGGAAGAGAGCCAGTTAGGCCGAAAGAAAGAAGGCTAGGACGAAATGAAGAGATGAAGGCCGAGAAGAAGAGAGCAGGTCGAGAAAGAAACTAGAAGAGGAAGAGAAGACCGAAAACAGAAAGGAGAAGAGAATGAGCGGAACCGAGAAAGAGAAACCAAGAAAGGGAGGGATTCAAGTTGTAAGTAACTATGCAAAGAATCCTTAGTTTTATTGACATTTGATTCTTAGGGTTTTGATTTAATTTTGGAAGTGACTTCAATAATTTAAGTTGTGGGTATGTTAAAAAAAAGTTTTAGGAGTTAATAGAGTTAGAATTTGAAAGAAATTTTGAAGAAAATATGATTAAGGGATTCGGCCAAGACGAAGTAGTCTAGGTTAATTTTCTGTTCTGGTATGGTGGTTTTGGCGTTATGGTGATGAATGGATTAGGTTAATTTTGGCAGTAAGGTATTGGTTTTGGACTTGTTTACCCTGCCTTATTATTTTCTATTAATTTTGTATCTTATGAATTATTTATCGATAAATTGGTATGAATTTTCAGACTAAGGGTACCACTACTTTAATGTTTTGGATGGGAATTTAAACATGTTTATGTATTTTTGCTGTTTGTAAGGATCAGTGCTCACTGTCTTGTGAAGTTCTATTCTATGAATATGTGCAAGTTGTAATCTATTAATTGATTAGTCCCTATGGAGTATAGAGCAACTTATAGTTCTAATTGAAATTTGTTAGGGGTTTTCTCCTTAGGTTAGGCTTCTTTTTGGAACTTTCTTGGATAGAGACTTAAGGTGCATAGTCGAGACATTTTTTGTTCTTATCGGTATATTACTGATGTTGGAAATTAATTGTTGTTAATTATTTGGTGTTGTTAAATAACAACAATTAGTAATGATTTCATGTTGGAAATTATTAAGTAACAACAAGAGTTGTTAATCAAATAATTAAGTAACAACAAGAGTTGTTAAGTAACAATAATTAGTGAAATGTTAAGTGAGGAACATATGGTACACCCATGATGTTAACATTTTTGTAAGGGTTAGAGAAAATCATTATGCATCCTAATAATGGGATTAATATTAATCAATGCTTGTGATTACATAGTGACTTGGTTTCCCTCCTATAAATAAGATCATTTGCTTATTGAGTTAAGCAATCAATTAAGTTTGATTAAGAGGTCTCTACAAGAAGAAAGGTATGCAATTGTGTTGTGATTAACTACTATGATTATGCTTTGTTCGAGTTCTATGTACAAGCTGTAAATAAGATAATGTGATTAGTGGTGATGTGAAATTTTAAATTTTATGAAATATGAAAGGTTTGAGAACCTAGAACTTTGATTAATAGAAACATATAAATTTTATTATTTATATGAGAATAATATTTCTATGAAGGAAACATTTCTTTGATATTAAGAAATAGTGGGGGCTCGACCTCCAATGATAAATTGGAAATAGTGGGGGTTTTACCTTTAATATTTTACTTATGGTTTTTAAGTGAATGAAATTGGCAAATACTGTTTGAAAACAACATGAGAAATGTTTGTATATTGATATGCTTATTATTATTATTATTATTATTATTTTGCATGTTGTTAATTCTGTTGAAATCTATGTTTTCTTCTAAATATGTAATGAAAAAACTTAGAAGAAACTAGTTTAATTCTTGGAATTAAATTACTAGGTCAGAAAAAAGGGGAATCTAAGAATAAATTTGCATGTACTCCTTATAATTCTAATGTAAAGTTGTTCAAGAACATTGGTGACAGTGTTAGAAAATCTGAGTATGCGAAAAACATTGGTAACTGATGTTATATTTTTTATTACACTAGACCTGACATTGCATATGTCGTAGAATTACTATGCAGATTTATTAGTAGACCTGGTATGAGCATTGACATGCTATTGAGAGGGTTATAAGGTACCTGAAAATGACCATGAACCTAGAATTACATTATCATAGGTTTTTCGTTGTCCTTGAAGGACATAGCGATGTTAATTGGAACACTGTTTCGGATGATTCCAAGGCTACCAAATGATATACTTCCTTGAGTATGAGATGATACCACTAGCATCAGCTTGTGAAGAAGCAGCTTGATTAAGAAGGTTGCTATTAGATACCCTTTTATGGGAGAGACTTATACCAGTTGTCTTGATTCATTGTAATAGTATCGCGGCTATTACAAATATTCAGAACTGATATTATAACAGTAAGAGAATGTAGATACACAGTACAGTTAGAGAATACCTCTCTTCTGGTGCTGTAAAAATGGATCGTGTACGGACTGATGATAATTTAGTTGATCATTTGATAAAAGGATTAGCAAGAGAGAAGGTATCCAATACCTAGAAAAGAATGAGTCTATTGTCATTAGACAGTCACTTATGATGGTAACCCGACCTAATAGACTGGAGATCCCAAGAAATAGGTTCAATGAGTAATAACAAGTCATGAAGTGATGATGGATCATGCTATTATTTTATTTGTGAGTTCCATTCAGATAGCATGATATTCTGAAGCGATAGAATGATGAGTTATTTAACTTTTAATGTGTTCTATACTCTACGTAGAGTGGAGTACCTAGCTACATGAGTACTCTTGATAGACACACATATGTGAATGTAGAAGTGAGGCCGCTTCTTATGAAACTTTTGGCAAAAGTTTCTAGAGCATTCACTATATTGGGATATACGAGCATGGCCGTAATGCTCGGGCTTTTGACTACACCCTGAAAGGTTTGTGTGTGTGACGTTGTCAAAGATAGAGTTCAAAACTACGAGTTACTCTAATATAATTTGAATCGTCAACACTATGTAAAGGTTCAAGTCGAAAGACACCTTTATTTATGCAAGACCTTATGTTATATTGCTCGATGAAAATATTTTGTTAAAATTCAAATGGGGGATTGTAGTAAATGTGAATTTTAATAGGGGAGTTGCATGTTTTGAAATTAAAAGAGTTGTTGAAAAAATTTAAATTGAGAGTTATAATTTTTTGAATGAATAGAGATGTTCAAATTATTAAGGTGTTATAACTTAACTTTGGAAACACTTTATATTTTTTCATTTTACTGAAATTATTTCATAATTTTTTTTAAAAAAAAAACTGTTTCAGTTTTAATCAACTTTGAATGTTGTTAATAAAATTGGAGACGTTAATTTTTTGGTTATTATTCTCAACGACTACAAATTAAATAGTTTTAAATGCAAAAACGTTTCCTATTTATGGCAAGTAATTCACGTTCTCTTTTTCTCCTATATAAATTACTTGCTTCACTTTTTGCCAAAAAATATAGATATAAGAAAAAGACAAAATAGAGAGCAAACAGTCAAGAGCAAGGCCGGTCCTGAATTTTTGGATGCCCGGTGCGAAAACTCAAAATGTGCCTTTTTTTCATTACGAAAACATATGTTTAAAAAAAATAATATTTAACGAGTGCTAGAACCCAAGCGAAGCTGGGGGCTAGGCCTTCACGCCCAAATTATATTACTTGAGAAAATATATAAAAGGGGACATAATACCTAAACCCCGACAATTTAGTGCCCCCTTAATTTTTGGGCACTGGACAGTCGCCCTTGTGGCTCTTGCCCAGGGCCGGCCCTGGTTAAGAGAAAGAAAAAAATTGCCGAGAGAGAAGAAAAAAATTTGAGAGCAATTTTTTTTAACCTTAGGAACTTGAAAAAAAAATCATTTTGATAGAGCCGAGAGGCTGAGATTCCGAGTAAATATTTTGGGTGTGAGTATATCAATCGGTTTTGTGCAAAATCGATTGATACAGTGTTTTTCTGAGCTTGTTTTATCCTGGGGACGGCGAGGCGGACATACTACTAGCACGAATTCCGGGCAGAGCCGCGAAACGTCTTAAAGAGAGCGACCTAATCTGCGACTCAAGCCTACTTCAATCTTTATATTCATGGTGAACGGTAACATTTTTCTTATTTGTGCAAATTGTTCTAACATGAATTTTTCAGGTACTGTTGCATCTGCCTATCAAGTGAAGAAGCTGAATCTGTTGGAGCGTTATTATGGGCGTGTTGGGGGGCCATGAACAGGGAATTGTTTCAGGGAATCCAATCAACACTAGGGTAATTATTAGTGGCTGTAGAGACCTGTATTAATTCGTATAAGGCACTGCATATTGATGTGGGACTTGGTATGAATGGTGTATAGTGTACAGAAGATCTAGAATGGAGACCTCCCCCTGAGGGCTGGTATAAAGCTAACGAACCATCAGCAAAGCATGGGAGTTGTATTCAGCGGTAGCAATGGAAAGCCGATTGCGGTAGCTTTGCAGAGGAGCTCCTCATTGGCAGATATAGAACAAGCTGAAGCTGGGGCGATTATGGTTGCACTTAAGCATGCGGTAGAGAACAATTTACTGCCTCTTGTAATTGAATCAGACTCGCTGAATGTGGCAAATTTGGTGTTAGGAAAATCTTCTAGTACCAAAGAAATTCTCTGGATCATTTGTGATATCCAGAATGCAGTTGCTAATTTAGATCAGTTTGTGATTCAATTTAGGTCTAGAGCCTGTAACTCAACCACCCATAAACTAGCAAAATTAGCTCTTACAAAACATAGAAATGGTTTTTGAAAAGAGGATTTTCCTCCTATTATTGTTTGTAATTTGTGACTTATGAATGGATTTTCATCTTCAAAAAAAAAAAAAAAAAAGAGTAAATATCGCTTATTATGAAAATTTTGAATTCGTTCTTTTTTCAGTTGTAATTTGAAAATTATTTATTTTTCCATCCGATAAAGTAGAAAAAAGTACAAATTATCTATTTAATTTAGGGATAACTAAAGTAAAAAAATAAAAACATTTGAAACTTTAAATGAAAAAAGGAAAATAATTTCAAAATTTCAAGACAAACGATTTTTATGCTATTTATCAGATGGAAAAAATGATAATTTCCCTAAGATAGTGCATATTATTTTCAATTGCCTACAGCCTTGATCCAAGTCATCTGACATTTAAGGGAAAGTACTTACCATAATGTAAATCTTGGGATTCAACAGAATAAAACAGGGGATCAGAATATGGTTAATGTAATTATTTTCCGAGTACAAATTGGTAAGAAAGATAAATAATTAACAAGCACATGATGAAGCCATTTCCAACTGCAAACCTTGTAGCTTTGTCCTCTGGGGAGCAATATCCTTGCAGCATAGTTAGAAGCCAAACAGTAGACTCAAAAATAAAGTCGTATCCACTGCACAATGCTTCAACTATAAGTAAGGTATTAGGAAGGCCTTGATATACATAATCGTACCCCTGTTTTTTTCCAGAAAGTTGTTTTTAGGATTCAATCCTCGTGATCAAACAGTTGCAGTGGACTCGAGTACAAAAATAAATAAATAACAACATTCAGCCTATCCTAGATTTCAAGCTCTCATACTCTCTAATTACACAGATTTTTCTAGCTCATGTGACCTCTTAAGGGCTAAACAATCTTCTAACTTTATGAATAAGCCTACGACATATTGGACACATCTTGCTTTCTTCCTCCATTATCCTGCAAAAAACAAAATCACTATTAAAGTCTCTGACAGATTTTTCTCTCAAGAGAATACACATTAAGGCCATTTTCTCGAATCAAGATTCAGGACTGAGCTGAATTTGTGTTAATCACTTAATTAAATGTCAAGACTTATCTAATGCGGACCTCACGTGGGTTGAAGATGTTTCCATTTTTTCATATATATGCATACCTCTGAGCACAGTTATAACATGTTGCACAGTGGCCACATGGAACAAAGAAGCAGTTGCGTTGATCATCATAACAAATCACACATAGTTTTGCATCATAGAGATCCTCTGAAGAGCTACTGGAAGATCCTGAATCATCCTCTTCTTGATTCATTGTTCCATATTTGAACTGAACTGGCTTCTCTGGTACTATAGGGTCAGTCTCAGACGCTTCCCTAGATGATGTATCATCTATGTTGAATCTATCATCGTCACAAGCTCCAAGGTATTTTAATACCAGAAAAATAATGATGGTGATAAATCCTAAAGACAACATATATATTTAAAATTAGTTCTTGTATGATGAGATGTTGTAAAAAGAGAAAGTTGTGTACACAAATCTTGTACCTAAAATTGCAATGTAAGTTATCACACGAGCCACGAAAGATAGCTCAATGTACCAACCATCTAAATCTCCCTGCAATTACGGTTAATTAAAGATTCAGGGTAATTAGTTAAAGTAGTTAAGCATGGTCTAAAGTATAGAAATTCATTAGCTTAACTCAACTCAAAAGCTAACTTAAGAGTTGACTATTGCCTTAAATTTACTTTCCAAGCTTTCCACCTGATAAGGATCAGACAAAAAGACCTTCTTGCATATTACGAGAGTATTGAAGAAAATATCCCACATCGGCGAGAATTGATCTTAGTCAACTCTTAAGTTAGTCTTTGAATTGATTTAGCAAATGAATTTTTATACAAAGGTGGGAAAAAGAATGAGGGCTTACATTGTTGGGTGTTGTAAGTATGACATACTGAGTATTGGGGAAGAGTTTGAGCCGGCAATATCCCTTTAACGTTGAGCACATGTTCTTTGCTTTTTTTAGATCATACATTTTTGATGTGACATTTACAATCATTGTCATTATTATGCTTCTGGGATTCATGTTAATTACACCAAAATAGTACCTGTCATCTTCCTCAATAGTGTATTCAGCATCTTTACCTGTGGAATAAATAATAAATATGCAAATCATATGCTATCAAAGTTATGAAAGAGGCTAATATCTTATTAGTGGGACGGAGTCAGTATAGAAGCAATCCCCCAAAAGATAGATTGTAATATTTCATATCGTTTTAAAAGAACTATGTGACGAGCGAAACAAACACAATACAAATCATACCATTGACTAGGGGATCAAAAGAACGTGTCAGTTTTGGCAGCATTGTTTGAAATTTTCTTTCTCCTGGAGCCAACATGTGTATATTTGTCAAACAATAGAATCACAAATGATTGAAAAAATTGTGCCCACACGAAAACTTTAATAAACCTCACTAACCTTTAATCATAATCACCTGTGTTTGGTTTAATTTGCTGGCCTGAGTTTCCAATCTGATATGGATCCTGGATCCTTTGTTTAACCAGAAAGAAAATCCCTGAAAGATTCAATTAGAAAATGTAAGCTGAGTGAGGCAGTCGCTCCCGAAAATTAATTTGTTCAAATGTGTCTAACACTATATATGAAAATCAAATTTTATCTTTATTAAATCAATATTGGAAGTATACCACTGTAACTGCTAATAAAAGTAGTAGTGATTGAACATCAAAGGGCAAAATTAAAATGGCACCTTGCGATTATATGATCCAATGATCAAAAAGTTAGAGACAGTCCAATTAGTTTGATGAGTTAACTCAGGCTTCTCATAAAAGCCATAAAGAAGAACCCCTTGCTTGCTATCATCACTCACTTCAACTTGCCTCACGAACAAAGAACTTGCCTCCATCAATCTTGATGAGCTTGGACCAACTACCATGCGACAATCCCCATAGTACCCATATCGCAGGAATACCGAAACTGCAAAACAAGAAGTTGAAAAATAAAAAAGTTTGTGCAAGAAAAATGAATTGCAACACAAACAAAAAATGCAAAATTATATACATGCCACATATCCATAAGGTCAGAGGAGCTAGGAGGCGAGCCCAAGTTTCTTGCCACCGGTACTGAGGGTGGCTAGTGAGATGAGGAGAGAAGAAGACTGGCCTGAACATGGCTAATGGCTAGGGGATATAATAGATTGTTGATGTGAGATTGATGAAAGACCAGACGAGAAATTTGGGTGTGTGTGGCAACTGTTATTATAAGTTCAACTAATAGTTCTTTTTGTGAATGCATGGTGGCGCGGGGAATTGAATGGCAAGTTTATTTTGAATGTTAGGTATAACTTTTCTGCCTGTCAATGGCTCTTGCTTCCTACCTCTTCTGGTCAATTCAAGTCCCTCCAAGGGAAATCGAAACAAACAAATATGGGGTAGTAGTTTTCCATATACTTATGGGTTGTATTATAAATAAATGTATAAATTCAGACTCTCAATAGATAATATTATTGTATATTGTAACAAATATATATATATATATATATATATATATATGTGTGTGTATTTTAAGAACCATTAATATTTATGAAATTATCTTTATTTGTAATAGATCTAACTAGTTTCTTTTTTACTGCCTTTTCTTTAATCTCTTTTTCTTCCTTCACCTTTTAATTTTAGTCTCTTCTTTTTGAAAACATTCTTCAGTTCATACTTTGCATCTCTCCTCCCTATCATCTCTTTTGTCTTACTATTCTTCACCATTAAAGAAAACGACTGACAACGAGCTAGAGATTTTTCTATGATATAAATTTACTTATTAAGCAGCTATTTGGAGTTAAAAAAACCGTAATAAATTTTCAACAAAGATACAGAGTCAACAAACCTAATATCTTTTTTAAATTACATAAATAATAATACTCTCAAATTTCTTATTTGACCAAATACTTCATTTTTAGACCGAAATACCTCTAAAAACTTCTTACTCCATTCTAATCCAATAATTCACTACATAATCTCTATTTTTCTCATTTCATCACTTTCATATTTATCAAACATCATAACTATTGAAGACATAATCAATATCTATTATCATTATCATGTAGAGTAAGAACTTAATGTTAGAATAATTATATACATGGTGGGTTGTATTTTAAGTAATTTTTTGAAAGATTTTTCTTCAAATGGGCATTTTGATGATTTATTACGATGGAAAATGCCTAAAATGAGTTAATAGATACAAAAAAAAATGGTTACAATCAGGTGAAAATGAATAATTCTTCATTTTGAAGACGAAACTCAAAAAATGGTCATTCGGGTGACTATTGCCGTCACCCCCACGACGGTACAATCACCTCGACGACGGTACGGTCGCCCACTGTGTAATTCATGCCAAGCTATCGCAACTATCGCCCGAACGACTAATTTTTAAATTTCGTCAGTCTTAATTATTTTTTGATCTATTAACTCGTGGTAAATATTTATGTAAACTTCATAAATTAACAAAAACAACTCTTTCTACAAAATCCACCCAAAAACTGTTGGGATATATGCCTTACAACTTCATGTGATATGTTGACGGAATTATTTTGAAATAATAAACGATACATTATTCATTTATCAAATTTTTTAATTTAATTCGCACATTGTAAATTATCTTGTAATCCTTAATTACTTGGGTACTTTCAGAGTCAGTGTATTAGAATCGTACACAAGATGATTCAAGTCTGAAATTAGTAATCTAAAATAGTTCATGGAGAGCAAACAAATACGGTATTTTATTTGCGATTTATCTACAGTTACGATTCATTTTATAAATGTATTATTGTAAACATTATATTTTTACGCATAGTCCAATGTCGAGTCTCTTATTGAGGCACCACCTGAAGGTTTGGAAACTTGCAAAGTTAAATGCAGGAAGGGAAGTGAACTCCAGAGAATTCAAAAAAAAAAAAAAAGCCAAGTCTCGGTCAGACATCACTAATGTTCGGCCAACTACCAAAATATCAAGACGGATAGACCCGGCCACGGTTCGGTTCCGAATCAAAATCGGAACCGCCTGGAACCTTCGGTTCCAAGAATCGCCGGTTCCGATTCCGATAACCAGAAAAATTCGGTTTAGTTTCGGTTCCAGAATCAAAATCGTAAAAAAATAAGAAAAAAAAATAGATTGATTCTTACTTCATGTAGCATATCAAGCACTTGGAAAACATGAAGGATGATTTTAGGAATTGAAATGAGAGTGTATTAATGAATCATCCCTCATATTTAAGGCATATTAATGAATCGGTTTTAAAAAAAATAAGTCCAAGCCCTTTTAATTTAAATTTTTTTAAAATAAAAATAATTTAAATTAAATTTATATTTAATTTTATTAAAAATATTTATGGTTCAGACTTTGGAGGTTTCGATCCAGTTTACAACCACCGATTTTAGTTCCAGAATCGGAACCAGGACTGTATTTTTGCGGTTCGGTTCTGGTTCCTCTTTTTGAGGAACCCGAACCGCCGGTTTTGGAACCACGGCCACCCTAAGGCAAGATATATAGTGAAAACCCTAAATTTTACCGAATATCGCACCTCGGGAAATCTGGGCATGTGATCGGTAGGAGACTGCTTGGCCATCACCTGAACTCGTGACATGCACCTACTGACTTCCTAACTGACTAGCTACAAGCATGGCTGTAATGCTACCGTGAACATGAATTACTACAAACTTGCTGAACATGACTACAAAATTAATATATTAATATAAATTGTTTACACATAACATGAATATTATTGTGATATTTTATATCGTAACGCAAGTGTACGGTGTCAAGTTTTAGTAAAAAATGAGTTAAGAGTGTCGAACTCACATGAATTGTGTTAAACTCACACTAAGTATTACAATTGATAATCCTAACTTTATTTAGAAAACTTTAACAAATATTTAAATAAATAAATAAAATAATTAAAATATTTAGATAGGATGAACTAATACGATAGAGATTCTAGAGTTTGATTTAACCTAGCTATCCCCTATATAGTTGTCACATCAATTAATCTTTGTTCAGTTGTATTGTTCATAAGTCAAGAATCCTAAGTATTCACTCCCTCTCCCGAGTAACAGCGAAAATATTATCAATTACAAACTTCGATATCCCTATAAAAATCTAGTAATTAACAACTCATTACGTCTTGTGATTCTATGTTAACGACTTCGAATGAACTATATATTCTCCCGAACTCTTTAGAATCATAGGTCATATTCTCTATATCTATTCAAAATCCTCTCTCTCGAGTGATAGATTCCAAACATGCATAATCTCAAATTGTGGCCAGCAACCAAGAAGCGTTAAACTCAAAAGAATATAAATAAACTGAATAAAACCTCATAACAAAATTTACAAACAATACAAAGGTTCAGGCATCAATTACATCATTCTCCAAAATTAAGGAGTTAGTTCATGACTAAAGATAAAAACAATAAAAACAAGGTCATGAATCTAATGGAAATCATTATATTTCTATAAAAGAAACAAGAAGATAAAACCCAAATTGAATCCCTTAATATTCGAACGTCACCGCCTTCGTCTCCTCTTGTCGCTCTTCAATCCTCCTCCTTGGATCCCTCTAAAAATATGTATTTTGTGTTTTGTGTTGTGTATTAGCCTCATCTCTTTGCTTTGGACGAACCTATCTATTTATAATAAAGCCTTGGGGTCATTAAGCATGTAAAAACCCTAAGATTAGTGATTTTGGGCATTCCGCAGCGCCGCGGTGCCTGGACTTGGGCGCTGCGGCCCCAAGGCCACTGGACTTTTGTATGGGGACGTGCAGGCACCGCAGCACCAGTGAATTATTTTCACCGGTTCCTGCTTCTTGAGTCTCTACTCTTCCCGTGTGCTTCCGATGCGTTCTAATGGTCCCAAAACATGTACAAATGCCCCAAGATCCATGTATTAATGCTTCATACAAATAAAACATAAAAGAAATACAAAATACATTAAATGATATGGAAACTAACAAAATAATAAGCTAAGAATGCAGGAATAAGTTGGTATAAACCACACTTATCAAACACCCCCAAACTTAAGATTTTGCTAGTCCCGAGCAAAAGACAAAATAAAAATTAAATAAATAAAATTAACTAGGCCACTTTCGTAGGGATCACGATTGCATTTAGCGTATGCAACAAGCCTTTAACCCCTAGGCAGCCCTAGTGGACAAGTTATAGTCTCGTGAGGGCTTACAGCGACGATACCCACAAACGTCATTCACACACATGCAATCATGCAAAAATATAAAATAATTAAAATAATCCCAATAGTTATGCATAATGTTGTCCTCAAAAGAGTGATTGTCAATAAAATCAGAGAACCTTCAAAGTACGCAATTGCGACTCAAATCCAAGTTATTGAATAAATAATCTAAGTCTGACTCACAATGTGTGTGTGTAAAGGTTCATTTACAGCGCTACTCCTAAGTAAGCCAACTCAATGATTTCATCTCAAAAATTGAGATCTGATGGGTCAAACCAACCTAGATATCTCAAATTTACTCTGTACTTGCTTATTCTTTGCCCAGTATGGTACGATTTTTTCATTTTTTTGGTTTTTTTTAACACACTTACCTTTTAAGGTAGCATTTCTCCTCATGGTAATCCTAACACTCGCCCATTGGTAGCTTCACGCTTATCAGTTATAGGTGGTTTCTTTTTCTTATCATACCATACATCATAATACTAGCATATTGAGATAGATATCTAAGCAAACGGTCTTTCGTCGGTAAACAATTTCTTCAACTAGTCACTTTGCCAACTACTTAGGTTCTTACTGCTAAAAACCTACTATTAAGTGCTTACGAGTCTAACCTAGATCATCTACTCAAGGCATCAGATAAAAATCAATTGGGACTTATCGTTTCTAAAATTTCATTTAAATAAAAGATAAAATCATTTAATCATGTCGAGACTTGTGGATCTTCGCATTCATTGAAGCACCAAAAGATAAAAATCAACAAACAAAATAAAAACAAAACAAAAAATAAATACAAACAAAAATAAACTAAAAATATAAATATAAATATAAAAATCTATATTAAAGCTAAGATTACTTGGTAATAGTATTAATGTGAATTAAAAAAATAATCCCCGACAACGACACCAAAAACTTATTGTGATATTTTATATCATACCACAAGTGTACAGTGTCAAGTTTTAGTAAAAAATGAGTTAAGAGTGTCGAACCCACATAGATTGTGTTAAACTTACACTAAGTACTACAATTGATAATCCTAACTTTATTTAGAAAACTAATTAATAAAGATTTAAATAAATAAATAAATAAAATATTTAGATATGAGGAACTAATACGATAGAGATTCTAGAGTCTGATTTAACCTAGCAATCCCCTATGTAGTTGTCACGTCAATTAATCTTTGTTCAGTTAGTTCATAAGTCAAGAATCATAAGTATTCACTCCCTCTCCCGAGTAACAGCGAAAATATTATCAATTACAGACTTTGATATCCCTATAAAAATCTAGTAATTAACAACTCATTACGTCTTGTGATTCTATGTTAACGACTTCAAATGAACTATATATTCTCTCGAACTCTATAGAATCATAGGTCATATTCTCTATATCTATTCAAAATCCCCTCTCCCAAGTGATAGATTCCAAACATGCATCATCTCAAATTGTGGCCATCAACCAAGAAGCATTAAACTCAAAAGAATATAAATAAACTGAATAAAACTTCATAACAAAATTTACAAACAATACAAAGGTTCAGGCATCAATTACATCATTCCCCAGAATTAAGGAGTTAGTTCATGACTAAAGATAAAAACAATAAAAACAAGGTCATGAATCTAATAGAATTCATTAGAGTTCTAAGAAAGAAACAAGAAAATAAAACCCAAATTGAATCCCTTCCTCTTCGGACATCACCGCCTTCGTCTCATTTGTCGCTTTTCTATCCTCCTCCTTCTATCTCTCTAAAAATATGTGTTTTGTGCTGTGTATTAGACTTCTCTCTTTGCTTTGGACGAACCTATCGATTTATAATAAAGCCTTGGGGTCAATAAGCATGTAAAAACCCTAAGTTTAGTGATTTTGGGCGTTCCGCAGTGCTGCGGCGCCTAGACTTGGGCGCTGCGGTGCCAAAGCCACTAGACTTTGTATGGGGACGTGCAGGTGCCGCGACGCCAGTGAATTCTTTTCATTGGTTCCTGCGCCTTGCGTCTCTGCTCTTCCTGTGTGCTTCTGATGCGTTCGAATGGTCCCAAAACACATACAAATGCCCCAATATCCATGTATTAATACTTCCTACAAACAAAATTTAAAAGAACTACAAAATACATATAATGATACGGAAACTAACAAAATAGTAATCTAAGAATGCATGAATAAGTGGGTATAAATCACACTTATCAAATATAAACTTGCATGCAATATATTATACATACACAACTTAATAACTACTAACAAATAAATACATGAATATATACAAGGTTTTATGGCCTGACTTGACAAATACTAACTATCGCGCCCGACTCTGACTCTGATGACCATGGTGTGTAATGACTACCACTGGGTCTCCTCTCCTCCAAAGCTTGTCCTCCACATGCATGATCCTGTACTGTACAATTACAAATGGAGAGTGTGGCGGGTCAGGTTTTTTGAAAGACCTGATGAGTGAATATCGAAGTACCAAAAAGAAAAACTAAAATATATGAATGAACTGAAACTATAAAAATGTGAACATGAACTGAGAATCAAAGGCTTGACTGAATAATTAAAACATGGTATGGAAACTGAGGCTAAAGATATGACATGAAAGCTAGCAATTAAAACATGAATGAACATGGACATGCAAACTGGACCTTCCTAACCTAATATGAACCTTCTTGAGTTGAATGTTGAAAACTAAACATGAAATAATCTTTCATGAGATGGCCTGATCCTACTGAACTGATTATGACTTAGGGTTGCGTTAACATGATCTAACTGATTTCATGACCTGACATGCTTAATCCTGTCTTGATCTACATGAATGAGTGTGGCAAACTTAAAACATAACATTCATGACTGAAACCATGAACATAGATTAAATTTTTTTTTTTTTTTGGATAAGGTAAGTATTATAACCAAAAGAAAACTATACAAGAGCAAAGGGGCATCCCCAGGATCTAGAGAGGACAAGCCCTCCTAGAAGAAAGCCAATCGGCTACAATAGATCAACTAAGATGTCATCGGGCAAGTGCCACGAGAGGTGAAGCCATTTATTGTCATAAGATGGAGTCACCTTACGTAAAGAACTAACACGATTCCGAACATCAAAAACAATATCATATAGAGAACAGAAACTGGCCTAAGAGGCATATCATGAGTGCGAGCATTCCTCTCCCTCCATATATGGTACTGAATTATAAGAGCATGACATGAGAATCCGAAACTGAACATGACATTACTAAGAGTTGACATGACGTGAAAGTTGCCTACAAGACTTGACTGAACTTGAACATGATACATGAGCTGTAATCCTAAACATGGCCTTGAAAATACGTGAACGTAACCTATACTTGTCATGAACTACCTGACATCACTTAAAACATGATCTGCACATACGTAGTACTAACTTGAATTACATGAGCTGAAGCCTGACATTGAAAACACGACGTGTTAATGTGATTTAAACCTGACCTATATGATATGAAAGCTACATGACATTACGTAACCTGAAACTACAAGAATTGATCATGAATACCTGAACCTGACATGTGTCACTGAAGATAGTGCATGATATGTTCTGAAATCAAAAACATGTGAACTATTTGAAATCATGAAAACATAACATGTAACTTGTAAGGCATGCAGAAACTTGAAAACTTGTGCTGAAGCGTGTCTATACCCTAAGATTGATGCATACTAATACCAAACCACCCATACCCATGGTAAAACCATCCCAAACTAGTGGTGGCTTAGATCTAACCTAACTCGTGCATGAATCATGAAAACATAACATGATAACTGAAATCTAACGTACTAAACTCCTGAAAAAAATGAATATGACATGAGAATGAATCTACATGATGAACATGCATAATCCTAATCTGAACTACATGAACTAAACATTGCTTGAAAATGTACTAACATGATCTGAACTTGCATGACCTAAAACTACATAAACTAAACATAGACATCTGAAAGTGTTACATGACATGACATGGATGCATAAATCGTAAAACGTAACAAAACATATAAACATGAAAATATAAGTTAAAATCTATAAAATATTTACATGATCTGAAAACATATAACATATACATGAAAACATAATCATGATTTGAATTCTGGAATCCATGAACGTGTCTGAAATTCGTATCTCATAAAACTGAATATGTGTACTAAAAATATATATGTGTAATGATCGAGATTGGGACATCTTCCCCACGTCGCAGTACGTACAGAGATTGGGCCATCGCCCTTGCGTACGCTCGCACATGGCCTGAAAACTTGGAAACCATAAAAGTATAGTAACCTGAAGGCATGAAACCTACCAAGCGGAACCTAGCACCGCGTAGGGAGGGGGCATGAACATGAACATAAGCCTGTGGGGGTGATCAATGCCCAAGGCAAGCAAACCCGGGATACTAAACGCGAGGAAACGTCACTAAACTGGTGGTTAGAAAACAATGTATATGCTTACAAGATCACTTTTCTAAATCATATGTTGAATATCATAAAATTATTTCTAAAATCATAAAACATAAAAATGTAATCTGAAAAACATATCATAAATACTGACATGCATAACAAGTGAATGACTTGAAACTGATATGATTACCATTGGTACATGAGCTGGAAACCTATAACCTGAGCTGATAAATACAACTTGACTTGAAAAACATGAAAAACATGACATTACTTGAATCCTAAGTACATGGCTGAAATGCTGAGCTATATGATATATAAGATTGTATATGAATTGTAAACGTGAAAGACATGAACCATTACATGCTAAAACATGAAACATAATCATGTAATTCATAACATGAATTATTGGTCTCGAGTTGTTTGGTTCCGGAAGGCCATTCCCTGCCATTCCTTTTTGCTTTGGATGTCTATTTAGGGAGGCCTTTGTACTCATGATAGTTTGATGGGGTTCGGTATCTATGCTTGCTCGCGTTGTATTCTCTGTGGTTGTTCAAGTGAGGACATTGATCATCTTTTCTTCCAGTGCTTCTTCTCTTCGAGGGTCTAGTCGACTGTGCTGGCTATGTGTGGGTTAGATTGGAGTTGCCGAGATTGGCTTCAGACTGTTGAGTGGATGTGTCAGTTTTTCGACGGCTCTTTACGTCATCTTCTTAATCGGCTGTCTTTTGTTGCGTCAGTTTACCATATTTGGAGGGAGAGGAATGCCCACACTCATGATGTGCCTCTTCAGCCTGTTTATGTTCTTCTTAGTGATATTGTTTTTGATGTTCGGAATCGTACTAGCTTTTTACGGAAGGTGAAACCATCTTCTGACAATAAATGGCTTCACATATCCTGGCACTTGCCTGATGACATCTTCTGTTGACCTTATTTTGCTTGTAGCCTTTCGACTTTTCTTCTAGGAGGGCATGTCCTCTCTAGTTGCCTGGGGTATGCCCATTTGCTCTTGTATAGTTTTCTTTTGGTTATTATACTTACTTTATCCAAAAAAAAATGAATTATTGACATGAACTAGAAATATAGCTGGATTTCTAAACTGGTATATAGACTAACATATGGACTAATGATATAACATGGATACATAGACCGAATATATGAATCGAATACTAAAACTGAGATTTACAAACTAAAAACATGAAGTGAAAAGCATATCTGATAAAGAAGGCAAAAACATAATTAAATAACATTAATTGAATAAAAAAATGAAGGCATAATGGAAATAGATTCAAAATGAAGCATCCACTCACAGATTGACGCTCACTGTCAGTATGTCTGAATGCAGCTAAGATGACTCTAGTAAGGTACTTAACAGAACCCGTGTTCAATTATGGTTAACATACTCGAACTACTTACACTCAACATGATCGTGAATGCATGTGCATATAATATACGTGCTGATATGACTAAGTGATAACATAGAATGCTTACTTAACATCCAAAACTACACTAACATGCTACTTGACTAAGCTGCTGGTGCACATGACGTGGCATGCTCGTGATGTAAGATAACAAGCTCGTGACATGACATTTTCATGATGTAATTAATGAGGACATTTGAATATGACCGATTTAGTAACTTGAAATTCCCAACATATCTATCAACCAAATGCCAAATTCGGCTTAATCACTCTAGCCAACCACTCGCCTTAATCATGCCAATCATCAAGTTCAACATAACTCAACATCTATTCTAGGCATATCTATAATACTTATATATTATCCCAATGCACAATCTTAAACCATCAAGACCACCATTTCCTCTAACAAGTGCAACTCATGGGCACAGTCCACACACAAAAGTTATTATCATCATATACCACATTTTCTCATGCTTATCATATGCCATACATATACAACACAAACCAATATCAAGCTCTCATTCCCTTATATATTCATCCAGGCCTTCCTAAATAGACTTCTTGAATTTCAACATTCCACAATGCATAACAAGCATAACCCTTACACAACATACACTTGGACATAACTTGATGCTCAAATCAAAGGAAATCAAACATTCCCCCACTAAGCATACCATCCGGCCAACAAACAAAGAAATACAACTTTGAAGTTTTTAACTCAAATCAAACTAAACTTACGCCATAAAATCATTTACTGCATGAACCAACTCCATTCATTATCAAAAAACACAAAACCAACCCCCAACACAAGTCCAAATTTTCGGCCATACACCGTATTTGGGGAAAATTGAGCATTTCATCCATAATGCTTAATCCATATTCCTACTCTCATGAAATGGATGAAAATCATCCCTAGCATGCTTATCCATGCAAGATGGATCAATTTAGATTCTAGGGTTCATCATATACAAATTTGGGGGAAATAAAATACATGTTTGAACTCAAAATTAAGAGAAGAAAGTGGAGTAAAAGCTTACATGCATGAGAATAAACTTGGATTCATCATTTTCCCTTAAAAAATGGCATGGGAAGTGAAGCCAAATAGGAGATTTTGTTGAAGCAAGAAATCATTTTTGATGAAAATGAGATTATGAATAGTGATTATATGTATAGACAAGAGGTCGATTGTTTTAATAAAAGAGTGGTAATATTAAGCCATATCTCACAAATCATATGGTAGTCCCGAATTTCAATATTTACTCGATAAAAACATTCATTTTAGACCTAGTTCGGTTCAAAATTTGGGGAAATGATCAACATGAAAGTGTAGGTCTCAGTCTAATATTTCTGACCATATAAAGATCTATAAAATCGGACATCAAGAGCAAAAATTAGGGCCAAAATATCAAAAGTTGCTTGTGACTCAGTTAAGCTGAAAAGAAAGTATTGGAACTGGAAATTTATCCCGAATCTCTAGTCAGGATTTCTAAGGTATCTAACTTACTAACACATGATTATATGAATAACAACATGTCATGCATCTTCTATACCATACATGACATGACAGACCAGAGTGTTACATTTTCCCCTCATTATAATAGACTTGTCCCCAAATACTAACTTGCATGCAAACCTTGCAACTGAACTACCGTGCGCTAATTGTATCATGCTACTATCATGTCTATTACATCCAATGAAAATCCAATTATCACATGTAATGAATGTAATATTACGTAAATAAGTAAGAGGACTTACATGGAGCCGACCGAGCCGCAACAATTATTAAACCATAAACCTTTAATATGATACTAACTTGCCACATCCCGGGAAATCCGAGTATGTGATCGGCAGGAGACGGCTTAGCCATCACTTAAACCTTTGACAAACACCTACTAACTTACGGATTGACTGACTACATACATGACTGTAATGCTACCGTGAATATGAATTACTACAAGATTGCTACACATGACTACAATACTAATACATGAATATAACTTGTATACAAATAAAATTAATATAAACTTATGTGCAATATATTATACGTATAAAACTTATTAACTGTTAACATATAAATACATGAATACATACAAGGCCTTATGGACTGACTTGACAATAACTAACTACTAGGCCCAACTCTGACTTCGATGACCGTGGTGTGTAATGACTGCCACTGGATATCGTCTCCTCCTAAGCTTGTCCTCCACACGTATGATCGTGTACCCTGCAATCACAACTGGAGAGTCGGGTGGGTTAGGTCTTTTGAAAGACATGGTGAGTGAATTCCGGAGAGCCAAAAAGAAAAAGTGAAATACAAAACATGAATGAACCGAAAGGTTATGAAACTACAAAAATGTGAACAAGAACTGAGAATCAAAGGCTTGATTGAATACTGAAAACATGGTATGGAAACCGAGGCTAAAGACATGACATGGAAGTTATCAATTAAAACATGACTAAACATGA